>JAQQBR010000001.1:2417647-2433732 GCA_030347285.1 Microctonus hyperodae
TTTTTTTTTTTTATTTATTATTACAGTCCCGGTGAAGCGCGAAAGGCCTTTGGTTTATACTTGGGATGTATACTTCGCAAGATTTCGCAACCAAGTGCGGATTCTGTATGCTGTGATCTCATCATGAAGTTTCTGCAGCAATCATCAAGCAACTTGCGCACGCCGTTTCTCTTCACGGTAAGCAATTCAACACCAATCTTTATTCATCACAACATTGTCTATATAATATTATTCTGTTGTTCTAGTTGCCTAGTAATAAATTGAGCGACAAGGATCGCGCGGCCATAACTGCAAAACAATTGTCAGACTTTTTACATCTTTACAATCGAGAAACAGATTTATATGCCGATACGGTTGATCGACCACGAACAGTACCCAACCGATTGTTTCAAAAATTTCTCTCTTGTGCAAGGTGATTTTTTGTAGAAAAAAATTTTTTTTTACTACTTGAATATTTACATGTTGATGTAGAAAAAAAAATTGAATATGAATATTTTTCTTATTGTGGTTACAGTGAAGAAGATCTTGACGATATATTGATTCTACAGACAAAGTTGTACAATTGCGCACACAGTTTTCTTGGTCGTAGTGGATTTGCTGGAAATTTACGAGGTAATAATTTATTGGGATCTTTACCGCAAATTACATCGAGAGTGCACTCAAATGCCGCAACATCAGAACAATGCAAATGTACTCAACCAAATATCACTAGGCTGAGTAAAGCTCCGCGCACGTAAAATGTTTTTAAATTGAAGCTGAAAGTTTTTTTTTTTAATATTCATATGATAAAAGTTATCTTCAAAAATTACGGATCGATAAAACATGGATTATTCAGACACAATTGTCAACCGTCCAAATGTTTGTTATATTGTGGTGAAATCGAGAATAATTACAAGCGGCCTATTAAAGTCGTTAAATTTCACAAAGAAAATGTCGACAATCTCTTTTTTGTATAATATTTATCAGTGAGATTCGTTGTTAAATATCAATTAACATTTCCTGTTGTGGTGCTAACTCCAATTTTGATTTAGATCTAATAGAATATTGAATGAGAAGAAAAAAATTGATATAAAATTAAAAAAAAATTGGAATTTAAGAAATTTATATTTATCGCCACCAATTATTGATGTTGAAATGACTAATTAATTGTTCCTCATGAATAATTTTACTTCTGCATGCACTTTAAGTCTTATTCGACACAATTATTGCTCTGTGCATTGTCGATTTTATAATTCTAGTCATGAGTGAAGTTTAAAAAATATATATATCTCTGAATATCCAATTACTGTTTTAATTGATGAAAAGTTTGTTAACTATATATTTGAAAGCTTCTTTAACAGGCTCAATGAGATTATGCCATGCATTTTTCCTATTTAAATGAGATAAACAAAAATAGCATTTGAATTTCTTGAAGTACAATCTACTTTTTAATAATCACGAAAATTCGTGTGATAATATAAAACTCAAAGTGAAAGGAGAACCGAACAAGTTATTATACATATATTCTATCAATATTTTCATTTGTATTAATATTTTTAAATGATAAGTGCTTCAGCGAATTAGTCATTTTTATCCATCCGTTACGATTCCGTCGTCGCGGCGCTTATAAAAGTTGATGCAATATTTTAGCCAAGTTCATCGAGATATTAAATCCATATGCTGTGATATAAATGATTTAAATACGTGAACAATTTATAAATGGCACTTAATAGCGATATATTATAATTTCTACATAAAAAAAAATAATACAACGATAAAAAAACAAATGCACGAATTATTGAAATATTTATGAATTACAGTAATAATAATTTAATATTATTGTTAAATTGAATTTTATTATTTGTTTGATTTTTGTTTTTTTAATTTATCTCATTATTTATCAAATTTTCTTCTGCATATATTTATTTATGAGTGTGTTATTTTTTATAAATGAGCACAATATTTATTTAATATTTATATTTGTGATTTTTTGATGATAAAAACAAAATTTTTCGCCTGTTCATAAACATAAGTATGTGTGTGTGTGTGCAATAATGAATTAATATATTACATTATAAGTATGAATGTGAGTATTTTATATTTAATGAAATGAATTCACGTGCATATTTACTCTAATTATTAGATATAAATACAATGCAATTATCCAACGAGGATGGTGTAAAATTTCGCACAGATTCGCCAGAAAAATTTTGAGTATAAAAAATTTAAAAAATGAAAAATAATATTTTCCCTTATACTGCCTTTAATTATTACAGTGTACAGAAATATTGAACTGAAATTGATTTTCATTCACTGTTCAAAACGAAAAAAAAAAATATACATAGTTGATAATTTCTTTAATAACAAATTGTATTCCATGTTTTGGTGTTCATTATTGAGCAGTGAGGTTATGTGTGAACAACTGAAAAACAATTGTTAACTTAATTTGTTCTATGAAGCGTTGATGTAAATAATATCAAGGCCACTCAATCATTTTTATCACATAGAGGCCTCTAATTAAATTAATAATAGTTTATTGTAAGACACCGCAATTAAATCTCTGAGATATATTGAAGCATGTGAGGTTGATAATAAAAAAGAAAATAATGTGTGTATCTGAAAGTCAATGTGCATATTGTTTGCTTGAAAGAAAAAAAAAACGAGAAACAAAACTGTGAAGATTATACCTCGGTGGAATTACGTAAAGTTGAATAGTACGTGAAACACACCTTCTTACCTGTGATCTTTCAAGTTTGCTAGTCAGCTTTTCTCGATGGAAGAGACAAATCTAGTGCAAAAAAAAAACAAACATAATATTGAAGGATGCGGTATTAAATTATTTTCTCATGGCAATCATTAAATTGAAAATAACAAACTAGAATGTCAAATAAATGTCCTATAATATTAAAATATGAAATAATAAAAGTAATTATATTTCAATTTCTTATATAAGTAAAAAAAAATCCTGTTATACACAGCAACGATTCATGTAAATTAATTGTAAAAGCATATTTTCCCACGGCAGTAATTACACAATAACTATTTAATAAGAGTAATAAAAAGTCGAATGAAAATTAGAGAAATATAGTTTAATTTATTTTTCAGATTTCATTTTTGTACTGAATATTTTACAGATTACATTATTTTTATTTCATTCAAATAATGGCGGCAAACATAGCGCCACCTGGTAGTGTACAAACATAATACTCCTCAGTGAAGCTAATTTTTTTTTTTTTTTTTTGATTTACGTTATACTGTTGATTACTACAGTACATAATGCAGCATCATGTACAATAAAGCTTGGCAATTTACAATTTAACTTTTTTATTATTCACAAGAAATTTATTTAATTGATTGATTAAAATCACAAATTTTGATTAAACAAAATGGAACCGAGTGGCACTGTGATATTAGAGCCATGTGATAATTCATCTATGATAATTCGATCAGTAAAAGGTATTGTCTATACTACCAGTGATAATATCGGAGCTATTGAAAGAAATTCCGTAAATAACAAATTTTTGATGTTAACAAATACATCTGAATTCAATAATGATAATGAAGTAACAATAGTTGAAACAACAGACCCAACGAATACAGATTCAATGAATCATTCGAAAAATTCTAGCAAATGTTTAGAATTATGTAGAATCTGCGCTAACTCCAGTGATCATATGATATCAATATTTGAAGACGAAGGTGTACAACATGAATTGTGTAATAAAATTCATAAATATTTACCTATTCGTATTACCGAAAATGATACACTGCCACTGCAAGTTTGCTATCATTGTGCATCAACATTACTTGCTTGGCATGATTTAGCAGAGGGTTGCTTGAATGCCGAACAAAAACTTATAGAAATACAGAATGAATTAAATTCACAAGGAGTAATTCATTTCTATGAATTTATAAATAATATACGTACATAATAATTTATTATACTAATATAAATAATTACATATTTAGGAGGAGAAATTAATCGCGACGATACCTGAAGCTGTACCTGTTGAACCAGATAATGTGAAATCCATTGAAAAAGAAATTACAAATTTAATTGAATTTCACGTATGTATTTTCAATTAACTTCTTGGGCTTTTATGATATTTTTTTTAATACAAATGTTTGAATATTCATTTTACAGACCTTGCCTGAACCAATAGTTGAGGAAAAAATTGATACAATTGAGAAAGAGAATACAGTAAATGATGAGAGGTGAGTAATCTTTATTTTATCGAATTCTTTTCCTGCTTCACACAATAAATTTAAGCTTGCTTCAAATGATTTAATTTTAACATGAAGAAAAGTAGATTGTGATTTTTATTTTCATCACTGTTATGAAACAAATATGTATTGAAATATGTGCCACTGTATGAAATGATGCCAACTGTATAATCAATAATAAAACTGATTGGAATAACTAATGGTACCAAGTATCACATGCATACTTACACAAATAAAATTGCGAGAGTGTTGAGATTGAAGTTATACACCATCTGAGACTTATTTGGTTCAACGATCGCAAGTTTGGAGTCAAAAGCTTTGACTATTTTGCAGGTCCTGTAATGTATCAACAGAATTTGAAGTATTCGTTAACGTGCAGAATAAATCATCAAACCTCACAACAAATACGTCTGATGTTACAAATGATCAACATATTGAAGGCAATTGGACTACGAACAATGATGAGATAAATTTGGATTATAATGACATCACAGAGTCTCAATTAAATGATCAAAATATACCAGAAAAAGATTTAATCAAATCAAGTATTGAAATCAAGGGAAAATGCTCAATTTGTTCAGCCGGATTTTCAGATATAAAATCCTTGCATTTGCACGTCAAAACACATAATTTATGGAGCTCCCAAGAATCATATCAGTGTGTCGAATGCAATAAATGTTTCAAATTGAAAGATTCACTTGTCAGACATTTACGTATTCATAATAATGAGCGTTCGTTTACTTGTCATGTTTGTGGTAAACAATTTCGAGACTCTGGTGGACTTTCAAGACATTTAAATGATGTTCATGCCAAACGAAAGCCCTTTTTTTGTGATATTTGTAATAGAAATTTTGCATCAAATGCCACGAGAAACGATCATCGAAGAACACACACGGGCGAACGACCGTATGTTTGTAATTCGTGTGGGAAAAAATTTAAATCAAAGGCATGTTTATATATCCACAGTAAAGTACACACAAATAGTTTTCCCCATCCATGTCTTCTATGTAATAAAAAATTTCGTCGACGTCAAGAATTACTGTGCCATACGACAACTCACACTGGTGAAAAAAATTTTATTTGTGATATTTGTGAGAAGAGATTTAGAATTAAATCAGAACTAGCCCGACATACACGCACTCATTCAGATGAAAAACCATTTATATGCAATAAATGCGGACTGAGATTTCGTCAACGTCGTTATTTAAATAATCATATTAAAGGCAGACACTCACAGTTCAATTCATGTGAATTAATTGTCAGAACTGATCACTGAAATGCTCTGCGTTTGTTATGATTGCAGATTTGCCGCTTCACGATCGAGAAGTTTCATGAATTACCACATGAGACGAAAAACTAGGAATGAACGTGATCCTGTACAACGCAGTAAATACCAAACAATTATTACAAATGATCATCGATGTGAATTGAATAATCCAGAGTTAACACAAGCTATCGGGAACGATAGCAATTTAGATATTCATGAAGAATCCTCCAAATCCGAACTGATTGGAGACACATCCCAAAATGACGTTGAAGATAATAAGCATGAAAGTTTTAGCGATTTAGAAAATAATATTAAAAAGACTTCAAAGCGAAGAAAATTAGAATCGTCTATTACGAGACGCTTTCAAACTCATCCTTGTATGTACTGTGATTTTACAGCGAAGCAGAAAAAATTGCTTCAAGTTCACATGTCCGAATCACATCCTGATTATTTATCGGACAAAGATATAAAAAAACAACCGCGAGCAGATAAAGAAATGATTGAGGCTGCACAAATGGAAGTGAACGGACGAATTTATTATCACTGCAAAGACTGTGGGAAAAATTTATTTTCCCCATACACATTTTCTTGGCACATGCGTATTCACACTGGTGAACGTCCTTTTACATGTCATTTATGCGGTAAACAATTCCGTGTTAATCAAGGTCTTACACGACATTTAAAGGAAACGCATGCAGGAATAAAAAATTTTTCCTGTGATATCTGTGGTCGAACATTTGCTACTAAACGAAATCTTGAAGATCACCGACGAATTCATACTGGCGAGCGTCCTTATGTTTGTAATATTTGTGGTAAAGCATTTAAACAAAAGGCATCACTTTTTGTTCACAATCGTACACATAATGATGTATTTCCATTTCAATGCTCATATTGCGACCAAAATTTTCGCTCAAGACCACCGTTAATGATACATATAACAAAGCACACTGGTGAAAAGCCACATATTTGTGACATTTGTTCTCGTGCATTTCGAATAAAACACGAATTGAAACGACATAAACTTATACACTCTGAGGATAAACCGTGGCAGTGTAGCGAGTGTGGCTTATCATTTCGTCAAAAACGATACATGATTAATCATATAAAAAGTAATCATGGAAAAGATTCATCAACTACACACGAGTAATAAACGCAAATGTCTCATTTCAGATGTCGGAGTGTTGAAAGTCAACGTACGAGCAAAAAAAAGCGATCTCATCCAAAAAATAAAAAGATAATTGAGAGGAGAAAACGGACTGCTGAACAAGAAGAAGAAATAAGACAGTCGAGAATCACAATCAATGGAATTAAATATTACCAATGTCAAGATTGCAATAAAATATTCACCACTGGATATAACTTTCTGATACATAGAAATATTCACAACAATAGCAAACCTTATGTTTGTGAAATTTGTAATAGAAGTTTTAATGTTAGTTCGAGTTTAAGGAGACACGTTAATATTGTCCATAGTGGTCAAAAAAATTATTCCTGCGATTTGTGCGATCGTAAATTATCCTCAAAAACTGCTCTTAATGAGCATCGTCGTATACACACTGACGAACGACCTCATGTATGTGAATATTGCGGTAAAGCTTTCAAGCAAAAAGCTTCACTAAATACACATAAACATTTTCATGAACCAGCATCATTTAAATGGCATTGTGAAATATGCAATCGTGCTTTTCCCCGTCGTCAAGAATTAAATCGGCACAATCTCCTTCATACACAAGAGAGACCTTATACCTGTGATATTTGTTTTAAAGAATTCCGAACAAGTGGCTGCTTAAGTCGTCATAAACGTGTTCATGTAACTGAAAAAATTTATAAATGCGAAATTTGTAATTCACGATTTGGTCAAGAGCGTTATCTCAAGAGTCATCATCAATATAATCATGAAAAAAAACGTCAATCACCCACAATATGATATGGGAATATTTGTGTTCTAGGTGTCAGATCGGCGGAATTATGTTGCAACGTGTAGGAATTGATGAAATAAATTATAATAAAACAGAAAATGGAGAACATTTAATAAGGCGGATAAGTGAAAATTCTGAAATTACAGAAATTTATGAGAAAACATCAGAACAACAAACTCCAAATAAATATCTTACCAATGAGCTTGAACTCGTTAGTAAAGCAAAGACAATAATAAATAATAAAGTTGTTTATTTCTGTGAACAATGTAATAAACAAATAATTACTCGACTTGGTTTCATACGTCACATTCGTATTCATTCAGATGATCGACCATGTGCTTGTGAGAAATGTAACAAATCGTTTCGGGTTAAACAAGATTTAATTAGACACATGAGGGATGTTCATGAAAAAAAGAAAATTTATATTTGTGACATATGTGATCGAGCATTCGCTAATAAACATACAAGAGATGATCACCGGCGAATTCATACTGGTGAAAAACCTTATGTATGTAAACAGTGCTCAAAAACTTTTCGTACATTAAATTTACTTTATATTCATAATCGCAGTCATACTAATTACAAACCTCATCTGTGTTCAATTTGTGGTAAATGTTTTCAAAGTAAACAGAGAGTCATTAATCATATAACTACGCATACTGGAATTAAAGCTTTTCCTTGTGATTTATGCGGAAAAAGATTTTCAGTTAAGAGTGAAGCTACACGTCATCGTGCTATTCACAATATTGAGAAACCATTCAAATGTATTAATTGCGAATTGACATTCGGTCAAAAACGATATCTTCGTAATCATATTAAGAATAATCATGAATAACAATCGTTTTAATTGCTTGCAAGACTGAATGACTAGTACTATTGAGTGTTTTGTTTTATATTTAAATTAATAAAAAGAAATATATTCTTTGTAAAAAATTTAAAAAAATTATATTGAATAAATATTTATACCTGAGATAGGAAAAAACTGGTGTTCATGATACAAATTGTTTTTTTTTCTTTTTTATTGAAAATGAAATGAAATTTGATTGATTGATACATATTTAGTCTTAAAAATATAAATGTCATGGTTTATAACACAAGCTCAAAAATTAAAAAAGAACATTATTTATGATTGAAAAAACTGAACAAAAACTTGTAGAAGATTAATATGAAATCTTTCATTTTCAATTTACGTGAATTTGTGGAATAAAGTAATTGAAAACTACAGAAATATTTCAATTCTAAATTCACTTGATGGTTTTGAAATCAAAAAGAAAATAATTATGTTTAATGTTTACGTGTTGAACTCGAATCCACAGAGTGCGGCAATCGAAGACCTGAATAAGAGGCAGTTTCTGATTTTTTTTCAGTCATATTAAAATTCGCTGCACACTTTTGTTTATTTCGAAGCTTTATATCATTTTTATTGCTAGTATCGCTACAAGATGCAGTTGGTTGAATCTTTGCTGCATCTCGATATGATATAATGTTTCCCCCTGACTTCTCATTGGATGGTGCAATTGTGTTCATTAACTTATTTTTTTTCTCTTTGATGGAATATTCTTTTCTGTTCGGAACATTTAATTTATCCACGTCATTTGCCTTTGAAGCAGTATCAACTTTTTCTGATTTCTCTATCAACTCCGATGAAAAATCTTTTTCGTCTTTATTCTCTTGATTAATCATAGATGATGAACTAGTGCTTGGTTTACCGTTTAATACTAGCGTCTTATCTCCATTAGATGTAGATGCTTGATTTCCATTCTGATGAACTTTTTTATCGTTGGCTATCTTTAATTCAGCAAACTCGGAAACGAAGTCATTTTTTTCTGATTTCTGTGGCACTTGAAATGGTTGACGAAGTGGTTTCTGAACCTTTGAAAACAATTTGAAAACAAAATAACGTTACTCAATATATTTACATAAATGAAGCAAGATAATTGAAGTATTAATAAATCTTTTATTCACCTCGGAAACTTCAGATACAGAAGGTTGCACTTTCTTATTTTGATCAAGAGCAGCAAATCTTTGTCTTTCACGCATCCTAAATTCCTGTCTTTTTGATTTTGATTCACACATCATTATACGATACACTGGCTTATTTTCGATATCCTCATTAGGATCATAGCCTCGATTGTTCATTGTACACTACAATAAAAAAAGTATATTATACAAGGGAAAAATGGCGGTTCCCCCGCGAATCGCACATCATATTTTCCTTAATAATTACATGAAAATAAGAACTTTTCAAGTGTTATTAGTTTCGATAATATGACCATTTTTCTCTCGACAGAATAATTGAGGTTATCTTCTATCCGGTTTGAAACATAATACGGGGAAAACAAATAAACGAATATAAAAGATTCGCGTTCTTTGATCAACCGATTTCCTAACCTGTATTTATCATGTTATTTAGCACCGGGGATGAAATATAATGTCAATTATTCTATCAGTATGAAAAAAGTCATATTCATACATGTATGGAGAAAAAAATATTTATATAATATTAACATAAATATTATTTTAAAAATAAAATTATCTTTTTATTACCTTTTCCTTCTCGTATTGTTCGGTAAAATTCGCATCAAATTGTCGTTGCATTTCATCAAACCCAATAAGACCAGAGTAACATTTTTCACCTTCCAAATCATATTCTTCCAATAAAACACTTGCACTGTCTGGACATGATTTACAATGATGCTTAAAAATAATAAAAAAAAACAAATAATATTCAAAATATATCAAACAAAATCAAATAACTTGATGCGCACATTTGCTTTTTCAATTAATTAAATATTTCTAAAGACAAAAAAAAGAATAAATAAATACACACCATTACTTCAACAGCTTCCACAATATGCAATGGATTAAACGGACATTTAACCTTAGTACTGGTACTTAATGTATGATTTTTCAAACAGCGAACTAAATGATATTGCAAACGACTTGAACGAATACGATGAACATTATCCAACGGACAATCAACCAAAGGATCTTCAGCTTTCGACATTTTTACACCACTTCAATTATATATGCTTCTTTCCACAACTGCAATTATTATATTAACAACAATAAATATCTCATAATTAATTTCCAACAAAGAAAAAAACAAATAAACTTACTAGAAAAATAAACCAGTGTATGAACTTCAAGCGTCGGGTGCGTGTAATGACGACTAATTTTGCCCGAATGCCGGCGCTTCGTCTTCAACTAAGAAAATCTTAGAAATGATCAAACAAAGAAATTGATGATGGATGGAACGTTGAATTTCAACGGTAGAAAATCCTCATGGCTTTATACTTGCTCATTGGTCATCAACATTAACCAATAGGTAGATACTTGCATTAGGATATGCGTATATATGCCATTATAGTTTCAGTTGAACAAAGGAAATCTTCAAAGAATGCGTCAACGCCATCTACTTTGCTGAACACACTAATATTTGTGTAAATAAAACCTTTTTTTTTCCTTGCTTAAGTCTATTATATATAGATATACATATCTATATACTTGGTTATATATATTACATATATATACTGCATGATAATTAAACAAAACATTGATATAATCTGCAGATTATAAGACATTCTTCGTTTTAAAGTGTATGTTTATTATATTTACAAAATATATTCCATAAGAAATATACGCTTGATGAAAGATAAAATACATTTCTTCATTGAAGAAGAATTAGTAATTCATTATAAGCATTGCCATATATATATATTTTTGTTATTTATCTTAATCTCTAAAATATAAATACTGTGATTATTGAATGTATATTTATAAAAATGTTTTATTTGTTTAAAGGATAATAAAAATTGAGAATTCATTATGAATTTATGTTTGCAGTATATATATTTTTTTAATGATAAAATAATATAAGAATAAGTATATTTATGTTTATTTATGTATTTGTATTATTTTGTTGTATTAATTATTTGAAATTTGAATATATGTTTAGGAATATATATATTTTATAAACAATTTATTGTTGTTGATTTGTAAAAGTTATGAATCATCAATGCGATTTTTTGCAGCGTTTGATGCAGAGGCATATTAATATGACCATCACCAAAAGATTTTCGAATATATTTCGAGATTTCCACTGTGATCTATAGTTAAATAACCTTGTAGGTGCACATAATATGTATATATACATATAAACTATTTATAAATGTTGGAACGTCGTATTATATTATTCCAAAAATAACAAAAAAATAAAGAAAATAAAAAAATGTTTAGGGCTATAATAACTATGTGAGATTGGATGAAGCAATATATATTAGAAATAAAATTGAGATGTCTCAAAGGGTGGATATATATTTAAAGAAGATATGGGGAATAAAATAACATGGAATTCAGTGTCAATTGCCAAATATATGTAAACGACGATAGATTTTCGAATGAACAAATAATACACAACGACCAAGAGTTATAAAATTAAAGCATTTTAAATCCAGAGTGGTGGAAATACGCAAAGAGGAATTGAGATTTGAGACTGAGTCTTTTCAACGCATATATCAGTCTCATTTAACGTCTCGTTACGTTGAAATATCACGATATATAAATTAAAAATTTTTTTTTTTTATTAATTTATTGGAATAATAAATTTACAAGATACATTTTAATACAGTTCAATTTCAATTCATTTAATCATTATAGTTATTATAAGTATATATGATAACTATATTTTCATTTCATTTGAAATGGAATTTAGAATAAATAATTTATAATAAGTACTAATTGAGGAAGGAATAAAAATCTATTGCAATGCAGCGAGTGTTGAGTTTTCAAATGGCCCGTGGCATTGATGAATCAAATGAATTTGTAACAAAGCGAGTGTGTTTTTCATTCATGTTCTCCATAGGATTTTTAATGCTTCTTGGTGGTTTTCTCATTGGAAGATATGCAGCTGGACGATCGGTTGAAATGCGCGCCGAAAAAATGAAATTAAATTTTATCGGCAATGGCCTTGAAAAAAGTGAATTTATGAGACATGAATTGATTCAACATTTAAAAGAAAATGAATTTGAAACAGAATTTTATACTCCGTAGGTTTTATTATTTCAATATTAATAATTATTTCTAATTATATCACTTGATAAATGAATAAATAAATATGATTAGATTCATTTATTTTTATAATTAGAACTATAGAGAAGAGCAAAATCTTGGAAAGTGTTGAAACAGCTCTTTCGGGATTGAGTATCTTTGATAAAGTCACTGGAAATGATAGTTGTGTTGTGGCATTGGCACGTGGTGCACAGGAAGCAGGTGAATTTCATAATAAGATATCGAGGAAAAAAAAATTATATGAATAATTTTATTTAATGATTGTTTATATAATTTACAGATAGATACGTTGCATTGGCTGCCACTGATAACAACATTGATGTGGGATTGGCGATAGCAAAGGAATTTAATAAAATTGCAAAAAATCATGATTGGAGACCGCAAAGAACTTTAATTTTCATTATGTCAACCAATTCGATGGAATCTTGTCTTTATTCTGTCTCAAATTATGAGCGATCAAAAATAATAGCTTACTTAGCAATCGATAAAAATCCAATTAACGGTTTGTTCGATTGCAATTAAGAATTCTGATCGTTGATTTATATTTTATTTATTTATTATATTTATATTCAATAGGAAATGGATTTTTCATGACTGCTGGATCAGACATGGTATTAACAACAGTGACTGTTGCTGCAAGTGACTATTTTAATTTTCTTATAAGTCCAAATGATTCTGAAACTATTCCGAGAATGGCAATCAATATTCCCCATACAATAATTTCATTTCATTCAGGGAAAAATAATAGTTACATAGTAAAATCAGCAGATAATAATAAAGATCTTGCTTTGTGGCATCGAAGATCTGTTACTCAGGTAATGAGTGATAGTCTTTGGCGATTGATAGAGATGACAATATTTCAATGGGATCCACAATTGTTGAATGCAGTGAATGACGTATTGAATAATGAATTGAATTCACCAGAGTTTGAGAAAGTAAAAGGTGATATTCATATTGTTATAAAAATAAATATTTCATCGATTGTTCATGTTCGATAGTATTTTTGTTTCTCTCTATAATTCAGGAAAAATTCAAGCTTCAATCAAACGGATTATTGCTCGTGGAGAAGACCTTAATACGTATATTGAACAGATTGATAGATTAAAGTATGTATAAAATAATGTGAGATAAATTTGAGAATATTAATTTTTCGTATTATTCACAATTTATTTTAGATCATTGAATGTACGAATGGTGAATGATTATTTAAAGGATTTGGAGTATGCTCTTCTTTGTCCTGACAAAAATTTTCATTCAAAAACAGATGCAGGAATTTTTTTACAGCTGTTACAACATAATAACAACAATAATATCAACGATTATCTGTACAATATGTTAAAATGTTATGAGAACGTGGAAGAAATATTAAATGACATGACAACATAATATAATTAGTTAATAAAAAGTAAACTGATTATACATTTGATAAGGCATCACAATTTACTTAATAATTATCACATTTAAAAAATTTAGGTTATATATAATTTTTTTTTTTATCAACTAATTAAGCTCTGAAGCCCATATTTCTTTCTAATTGTTCCAGATTTATCGTACCAGTAATTGATTCACAGTTTGGATTAAAAACCGAATATGCACTTGGTTCACCTTTTATTTTTGGTCCTGATCTTGTGTTTTTCCAAATAAAAAATAATGCCGACAATATAAAATAAACAGCACCAAATTCACATTGTAATGCAATCATATACAATGTTGCCCAAAGTAAAAAATACAAGAGATATTGTACTTGTGTAATCACTGTATTTTGTGGTGGTGAAACATCAATACTTTCTTCTGATCCAATGCTTTCTATTTCATCCCTGTCCTGTAACCTTTCAATAATTAATGTTAATGATAAAGTATAAATTAAAAAAGATATTAAAGATAAAGAAATTGGCAATCATATTGTTGATATAAATATTAATTTTGTATGTGTATTAGAGTACAATATGTATGATAAAAATACCTCACGATGAAATAATGATGCTGATAAACCGTCTTTCCAATTATTATTTGTATTAAGTCGCCCTTGAAGGATTGTACTATCTTTTCCTTCCATTTGATGAGTTTCTCGACGTTTTTTTAATCTGTATTCCTCAAGCTTTGCCTCCATCGAACAATTATTGATAATTTAAATATCAATTTTCGTATTATTCGAATTTAACACCGTTATTTTTAAAATAAATATTGATAAAATCGACGTTGCTTTATATTAATATTTTATATTGTTGCTATCACATTTTTCAATTGACACCTGTTTACCTGAATGTCATGGGCGTCAAAAGTTACGAATATAATTTGATATACATTTTTTAGAGAGTGAATAAATTGCCATCTGAAGATAAATATAAAATTTCCATTTCAAAATTTATATTACTACAAAATTTCATCGAGCGATGGCGCTCAAGTTGTATTCCATTTTTTGAATTTTCGAAATACATATTAATTTACTTCATGGAAAATTATATTCATTAGTTATTTGTAATATCAACAAACAAATAAAATAAACATGGCATAAAATTATTAACAATTACATAAACAAAATTTAACCTCTTCTGTTATCAGAAATTTTGTTATTTGTCAATGACACGAATCGCCGATAAGATTTCTTGCATTGAACTGTAATGTCAACAAATTTTTTACGTTTAAAATTATTTATCATATATTATTTTGAAATATTCGTTGATAAGTATATACTAAACAACAAAAACATTTTAATAAGCAATAAAAAAATTCAATTCAATTAATTATAAACTCCACGTGATACATCTTAATAATTAAATATCTTATCATCGCATGTAAAATTATCAGTTGTATACAAATCACAAGAAAATATTTAGTCATAATTGTATGTAACACTAGGGAGGGACATGAAGATATTTATAAAAACGAAATTTAAATAAAGTCAAGACTAGGTTCAGCGCCATCAGTGTTAGGGAAAATTCATAAATATTTGTTGATTAATATTCAATAAAATGGCACCGGTTCAACAAGTGAGCATGTGTAATCATAATGGTAAGTAGTAAGTACATTAGAATTAGAAAATAAGGGCGGGCATTTTCCAGAATCTAGAATTTGGATTTTTTCTATGAAGACCAATCACATTCCCTCTAGTGTTAATGACATAACCTCAATGTGTCTAAATACTCTAGTTAAATTTGTGCATTTTGTTTTCACAATTTTCTGTTAATAATTTTTCAAATATTTTGTAAAAGAAATTATATTCTTAAAAACTTTCTGCAATTAATGGATCCATAATCTCAAGCATTAACTTTTATTAAACAAATTTAAATTATTATTAGATATCTTTGTTTTAATTTATAATTTATATACATATATTTCTACAGTCGAAAGCAAGAATATTTTACCAGAAATTAGGTAATAAATTAAATCTCAAGGTTTGTGAATATATTATAACAAGTAATAATTATTCAAAAACAGAATTTGCATAAAATTCTGTTTTATTTGTTTGCAAATAGTTCTATGTAGCGAATGTGAATTGAACTATTCAAATTTGTGTGCCATAAAATAATAAAAAAATGGGAATGACTGGAACTGGAAGTTGGAACAGTGATGTGTGCTGAAAGCCAGTTTTCTCGCATGCGCACTAGAAATCCTATAAAGCTGTA
>JAQQBR010000001.1:2433778-2443931 GCA_030347285.1 Microctonus hyperodae
GATGGTGGTCCAATCAGCTTCTCAAGAAGAATTTATCATTCAAATAATATGCAAAATATGCTCTGTAAATTCAATTCATATTATATCCTTTATTATTACATGAAATAGATGTAGATAGTTCTGGATGTTGAAAATTATTTCCAGTGTTTTAATATATTTTATGAAAATTTTACAGGTTATGTTTTAATGATTCTTAAATATTTATTTATGATGTTTAATCAATTCTACTTAATATATTAATTATTGTATATGAAGCTTTATAGAAATAATGTTCGATGTTGCTGGCTTTTTGATTTTCCTTGGAAATTAAATAATAATCAGAAAATTTAATTCTTGATGTCATAAGTAGCTATAGCATGTCTTGTCATATATCATTAATAATTTTTTAATTAGAAAAATTTTACAAATAGTGGAGTATTTAATTAATTAGTAGACAGGGAGACATGAGTATATGGCAATTATAGTGGAAAATGCCAAGTTAATTCATAAGAGAAAGTTAAGTTTAAAATTAATACGAAAAAAATACTCAGTACGTGATTAATTGCAGTTAATACATCGGAATGCGGAAGTTTAATAGATTATTATTATTTTTAGAAAAACAAAATGGATTCTAAAAATAATGTTGAAAGAATTGTCTATTGAAATCATATCAATTTTCATTAAACTGATTAAATCTTCATGAAAGCAGTGGGGTAGTAACTATTGCAAACATTGATTCTATTTTATTGCGTTTATTTGAATCTAAACTTTAGATCGGAGATAATCAATAATTAATTCATCCGTTGGGTATAGATTATAAATTGTGTTTTTTTACTTAACAGAATTTAATTTATGTGAGATTATATTTTGTTTAAGAAATTGATGACACGATTGGAACTGAAATAAATCTAATGGAACGACAAGTAAATATTGAAGAAATTAAAAAGAGAATAATGAAACTCAATTTGGCGAATGGAAACGTGATGAATAGTCATGATAAATCAGGTAATTGTGATCGTCAGGATAATTTAAAAGGTCCTGAAGGAAAAGTATTAGTGTTATACACTGGTGGAACAATTGGCATGGTGAGAAATGAAATCGGAGGTACGAAAAGAAAATTATAATTTTGTATATTATATAGAATATACTTAATAATTTTTAAGTTTTACTTTAATTTAATAAAAACTATTTACAGCACTAGCACCAATTCCCAATATTTTTGTTGATACTGTAAAAAATTATCCATATTTACACGATCGTGCTTATGCTGATAAAGAATTGAATAATTCAGGATCTTTAGTATTGCCGTAAGTCAAATAAAAAAAAATACGCTGCTTTAAATTAATAAATAATTCTCTATTTTAGAATTACCGGAACTGATAATCGACGAATAATTTATGACGTATTGGAATATTCACCTTTGTTAGACTCCAGTAATATGACAATGGATAACTGGATCAGAATCGCGAATGATATACGTGTTGGTATTTAATTTGATCAGAAATTTTATTGCAATTAATTATCTTCATCATCATATAATATTGTACTATGTATGTAATTCAAAATTAAATTAAAATTTGAATATTATAAAGCATTAATATAATCATTAGATGACTATGAATATTATTGTAAGAATATATTGTTTAAGAATAAAAAAAAAAATATATTTCTTTCAGAATTCGTATGAGGACTTTGACGGTTTCGTTGTACTTCACGGCACTGACACATTAAGTTACACAGCCTCAGCCCTCTCGTTCATGCTTGAGGCACTTGGCAAAACCGTCGTGATAACCGGCTCACAATTACCTATTTTCGATTCACGCAGCGATGGTTTATCTAATTTTTTAACGTCACTTGTAATCGCTGGTAATCATAACATACCGGAGGTTTGTGTATTTTTTGGCACTCAACTTATGCGAGGTAATCGTACTAGCAAGGTCGCATCAGCGTCTTTTGAAGCATTTGCATCACCTAATTGTTCTGCATTGGCGATTGCTGGAATTAAAATTGAAGGTAATATAAAATAATTAATAATTATTAATTCATATATTCATATATTTTATTTGAAATTTTTTAGTTAACTATCATTCAATCTTTAGACAATCTGCTTTGGAAAAATTTCATGTACACAAAGTATTAAATCGCAATGTTGGTTTGCTTCGAATTTTTCCAAGTATTACTGCAGATTTAGTGAGAGCTTTTGTTCAACCACCCACTGCAGGTGTCGTTTTACAAACTTATGGTGCTGGAAATATTCCAGCAAATCGTGAAGATATTATTGAAGTACTGCGTGAAGCATCAAAACGCGGTGTAATTATTGTGAGTATTACACAATGTTCAAAAGGTGGCGTTACAGATCTCTACGAATCCGGAAAATTATTGTTGGAAGTTGGTATGTGTTCCATTTAGTTTTTTGTCTGTCAATTAAAAAATTTCGTAAGATGAAATTAAAAAATAAATTATATGAATAGGTATTACACCGGGTTCTGACATGACGCCGGAAGCGGCTTTAACCAAGCTTGCATACGTCTTGTCAAAGACAGATTGGGACATAAATACAAAGCGACACATGATGAGAAGCAATTTACGTGGTGAATTAACAACTTGTAGTGTTAATGGGCAGTTTTGTCAAGTAGAAGATAGCGATCTTGTCAAGACCGTATCATTGAGAGGCGATGTAAGATTTCAAATCTTAACATATAATTAAGTAATAATCGCTCTTTACAAATAAAATTCTACACGTACATTATTTATTTTCATAGGGTGTAGATGTGTCGCAACCTAATGGGGATGGTCGAACCATTCTTCATCTTGCTTGTTGTGAGGGAGATTTAAAAATTGTCCGTACTTTGTTGGAAATGGGAGCAAATGTTCATATTAAAGATAGGTTTAATCGTACTCCCCTTACTGAAGCAGTGGAAAATAATTTTCATGAAGTAAAATAATTAATTTGACGAATTTTATTTTAGTAAAAGATAAATTAAATAATTTAAATTTGTCTTTATTTTTGTTTATAGATAATTAAATTGTTACTACAATGCGGTGCACATCTACATGAAAGTTCGCTTGTATTAGGTGAAAAATTGTGTTCTGCTGCGGCTTGCGGAAATCTCAAACGACTCCAGTCATTACACATAGCCGGTGCGAATCTCTCATTGTCTGACTCTTCCGGCAGAACAGCTCTTCATCATGCTGCACTTCATGATCGAACTGCTACAGCACAATTTCTTCTTGAACACGGTGCGGATCTGAAACATGTCGACTTGCTCGGTCACACACCGTATGCTCTCGCACAAATTAGCGGAGCTAAAAATATCATGAAAATTTTAGATATTGCGTCAAATGTGTCGAATTCCAAACAATTTAAAAATATTGCATGATGATTTTGTGTACTTGAATTATATACACACAAGTTGAAAACAAAGAGAAAGTGAAATTATCTTCCGTCACACAACCCTTTTTTAGCGTGTGTGTCCTCGTGTATATCATATATACACGTGATAGGACATTTTTTCACGCTTTATGAATTTAAACAATAAAAGTTGATTGTCACGCTGCTTTTGACATCTTGTGAATGCAAACAAAATTTTTAGGACATACAAAAAAAAAAGTTGTCACGTAATCGTAAATCCAAAACAATAACAATTTATTTATTATTATTATCAACATTTTAATGGGGTTAAAAGTGAAACATAAATTTTCATCATTTAAAATTAATTTTATTTCCAGATTTATCAAATCATTTGATTATTTTATTTTTCAATCCATTTCATTGTATACCAAGTTCATTCATGATGGCTTGAAATACATCTGCAGATAATCCGCACCCATTGTAAATATGATTGCAATGAGTATTTGGCTGACGTGCCACATTAATAGCTTCCTCAATTGGAGTTCCATTCGTAGCGATTTTGAACCAGGACAAACTATTTTCAAATAAATAATATAAATGAGAAAACAAAAATTATTACACATTAAATTTGGCTTTGGATAAATTAATATTTGAATCATTCACTTAGCAATTCCATCGATGATTTTTTCTGCACTAGTAGGAACTTCATTCTCTCTTGTTTTCATCACAGCACTACACACAGCTCGTTGAACACATGGTGTTACATGATTATTTCCAAGTATCAATTCATTTATTGTTCGTCCAATATCCTGGAATCCAAATCCATCATCGAGGCCTACGCTAATTGCCAAATGGTTAAATCTTTGTAAATTTTGATGCGATTGTAGTTAATTAAATTATATGAAATGTAAAGAACTTACGGTAATTATGATAATCGGGTGGTGTTTTGATAAAAAGCGGTACAATAAATGCTGTTATGGTTGCAAAAAGTGCTGCAAAACTCAATGATTTTAGATTGATATTCACCAAAGATTTTGGATTATCACCAGATTGATTTTCATCATTATTCAACGGTATTGATATAAATGGAATGGATAAATCCAAATCAACCTAATACAATAGAAGAAATATTAATATTAAAAACGATAAATATTTCTTTTTTTCTTTTTAATTATTAATTTACTCACATCAATTTGTCCACCTTTATGATCAAACGATATAAATCGCGGGACTCTCTTGTTTGATCTAATTATATCGCTTGTCAACGCTGCGATAGAGAGCGCACAAAGAAGGAATACTAATATAAACGCAACCAATCTCATGATTATTTATTTATTAACTTTAAAAAAGTATCACCGAACTGATGATTTATTGAACAAGTCATAGAACCTCAACTCTGAATGTGAAGTTTTTAAATACCCAACAACTCTATCTATATTCACACCACCCTCCTTTTATCCTCAAGGAAATAATAAAAAAAATCGCTATGACATTTTTTTTCCGCAGAGAAAGGTAACAAGTGATTATAATTATTGGCTAAATATCACCTCGTTTGCAATGAAGATTAGTTTCGTCTTTTGTGTAATAACATAGGATGCAATCTTTTCATTCGCAAATAGCAATGGAATTTTTTTAATATATCCTCTCATCGCAAATTAAAATTATGAAAAAAAAGTCAAACAATAATATAAAGTGAAAAAAAAAGTTACAAGCTACTTCATGACTTTCGTGAGATTTTCTTGATCAACTGCCAGAACGAATTCTGTGAAGTGCAAGTACACTGTATATACTTTAACTCTTTTTTATGTATATATGTATAATATATAATATAAACAATCTAGCAACTATTTTCTACGCTTGTTATCCAGTTGTCATAAAGTCACAATTGTTTATTTGGATGTTTATATTTAATATTCATAATGGTAATGATATGTAAAAGAAAGTTTGAATAGCAAATAAAAATATAAATCAGTGTATATAAATAAATATATAAATATTTATATTAAAATCATCCCCATTTAATGTCATATGTAAAAGCCTCCACTTTCACCTTTCACAAACTCATCATATGAAGTAGGCTTTATGACAAACAATTTATAATCAAGTTCCACGGTCGTGTGATAATTTGACTGATGAGTCTATGATTAATTTTAATTGATAAGTAAAAATTATAATTTCATGGTAGATATTAAGGAATTTATTCTTCAAGGTACTGGAAATTTTCAACAATATTTTAAGTAGAAAAAACTATTTAATATTTTTAATAATTGCTGTTGAATGCAAGGAAAAAAAATTATTAGTGCAATTTTAAAGTTTTAGGAGTCATTTAAACATTTATGTAATGTATATAAATATTATTTTTTTTTTTTTTCGAAAAATTATCCTGTTTGTTAAACATATAATATCTTGAAGAAGCCGAGAGTAAAAGTTTGTTGGAGTGGGACATGTCACGGGTTACGCTTTTGTCCCATGGAAATCTACAACGACGAAAGCGAAACCAAGAAAGCAATTATGTTTAACTATTAGGATATATACCAACGTTCTTGCCTATATATATTCGCAGGACACATGTGTGTCACTTCAGTTTGAAATAATCTCACCAAGCCACAAGACATTGGAAGATTTACTCCATTCACATAACGATATTCAAGGTAAAAATAACAAATATCTTTCAAACATTTTCAATTATTAAAGAATTTTATTAATTAAATTCCTCTGATTATTTTTGCAGATGGCATTTATCAAGTTATTAATTTCAACACTTGCAATCCTCGCGGTAGTTAATAAAGTTAATTGCATACCGAAATACAACGCTGGAGGGTAAATTTCACTTTACATTTTTTTATATGAAAGTATAGTAATTTTTAAATTGAATATTTAAGTAATTATTTTAGATTTGTTCCAAGTTCCGTGGATTACTATGACAAAATGGCAAAATCACACGATCAAATGGCTGTGGCATCAGAAATGCAGATGAAAAATGAGACTAATGTGTCTACGTCCAGGAGTTCAAATTCCAATGATAATGACAGTGCTACACAACGTAGTCAGGAGCCAAGATTTGGATTCACAAATGTAGGCAGCACTGGATCGGTATGTAATAATTTTTTAGCCATTCGAACAAATAATAAATTGTATTCCACATGTTCATATGATGAAAATGTAAATTTTTTCAGGGCTATGCAATGTCTCCATATGGCCCAGCAAAAGTAGATTTAGGTGGTTTAATCTTAGGCGCTGTTATTGGTGTTGGTACAATTTTAATTATTCCCAAATTATTGTACATCATCTCAGGATCTTATGGAGCATATGCTAGAAGTAAATAAAATATTTAAAAAAATAATATTTATTCAATCGTATTTATAATTATAATTTTACCTCAATTGTCATTGGTATATTTTAGGTGACGAAGGTGGTTTCACACAATCCATGACAAAGCTCGATGACATTCTCGCACATCATGGAATTGATACAACATCCTGTATGCAACGTGCAGTGTGTACATACGCAAGAAAATCGAGTGAAAATTCACGCAATGACAATGATATCAATGATGATAATAATGAAAAATTGTCATCGTTTGAAAAAATAATTGATACAGTGACAAATAATCAAATATTCCGCACTGCAATGCGTGGTACTGCAGTTCAAGAAGCAATTGAAGCAGGTCGAAAGAGTCAAAATTGTTCAAGAATTTATAGACAATGTGGTTTTTCAATGGAAAGTATTATTGGTCTCATGTCAAATGTTATTACTAGTGTTACCAGCGATAATTCACGTCCTACAGGACCTTCAGCAACAGCTGCAGCATAATTTTTAGTTTTTCATTTTTGTTTCATATACATTTCATTAAATATATATATCTATAGATAAATGATATTAAAACCAAAAACAAATGTGCCCTATGCCATTTACAGCCATTTAATAACAATAAATTTTCTATGAGTGGTTTCTCTTCATCTCACATTTCACAATGTCAAACAAATAAAAAATATCTATCAATGACAGTCTTTATAATCTTATTACTATACATGTTTATATTATTTATATATATAAGATAATAAAGAATTAGCACCACTTGGTCTACTTAAAAGTAATAAATAAAATAAAAATTATAAACGATAAATTTTTCAATTATAATTTACAATCATTTTATATCATATACATTGTCCATTGAACTTTAGTTTCTTGTGCATTTGAAAATTGCATTGAATTATTAATTTATATTTTTACCAGTCACTGATGTCTCTCAATAAAATAAAAATAAAAAAAGAACACATGTCGCACACATTTTGTTTCATGCTGAATGTTACTTGATAACTGTATTATTTTCAATCACTGTGAGCAAAAATTAATGAATATTTTTTATTTATTCATCAAGTGCTTGAAGAAATGAATCACTCAAATCACACTCGTGATCATAATCGCTGACGACTGGTGATGAAAAGGCGTGTATTGCCTCGTCACAAGAATCATCCTCGTCGTCAAGCGAACCCCGATACTATTTCATGTATTTACGCTTTGGTAAAAGCAATACAACACCAAGTGCAACGCAAATATGCCAGAAACTGTGAACAATGTGATAATTGCGTCGTGTTTGGAAAAATGCATAGCAAATAAGTCCAACAAAAACTAAACACAATCCAGTTGGTAAATAAACATTTTTGTATCGTGATGCAGGATAGCTGAAATTTCGTTGTCTTCGACAACGAAATCCCCATGAGAGTCCAATGAGTATACAGCCAGTAATAGCAGGTAAAAGAAATACCCACAGTGCTGTACGATCCAATTCAGCTCCAAGTGCAAGAACAATTGCACCAGATAATTGGCAAAATGCAGTGAGTCTTGGTCCAAATGATGCCATTGCCACTAATGTCACCCAAATAGACAAAAGTGCATTGTAAAAATCACAAAATTGCAATACATTCAATCGTGTAATGCATATACCCATAACATCTTCGCCTGCTTCACATGCATGATAAAACGTTGAGAAAAACATAACTGCAGTGTAGACAACCATTTCTGTATAATATTCACGTCTAAATGCTATGTAAATTGACGCTATAAATGCAAGATTGCTCAATGTAAGCATTAAAAGACGCATTAATATTCCACCGCCCGTGAGGACATATGTGTCATCGGCACAATCAAAGCCGCGATATCCACCAACACAGTGACACGCAGAGAAAACAAATCCTCCACTCATATAATGAAGACAACGACCATTAGAGCTGCAACGTCCCTCGATGCACGGTGATGACGCTATATGAGTCTCAACTTTTGTTGAAGTTTCGTTCATGCAATCGCACATTGCACAACCGATTGTTTGACATGTCTCCAAGCAATGGCAATTGGAATTAATGCGAAATGCTTTGAGTGTCAAATGCCACATGCCGGGCTCTGGATAAGGAATATGAATCATTGTTGGTTTAGTATTATTTATCCATAAATCTGGCGGAGTGATAGATAAATTTTTTCGTATACATCCACCAGCCTCGGTAATGCTCGCGTAAAACCCTGTGAAATAAATTTTGAATTAATATTTTTAGCAAGAGAATTTAGAATTTGATTCAATATAAAATAAATTGTTGTATTAACGAATACCTAAAGAAATGCATCCAACTACTACAATGTCGTTAGTTTTATTGAGAAGTTTTAGGCCAATAGATACTGTCCCACCAACATCATAAACTGCGCCAACTCGAAAGCTCAACATTGTCAGACTATTAATGGTGACATTTATCGGTGTGGGTTTAGTAGAGTTCCCATTCAACGGTTCATAGTCGAATAGGAAAAAATCTGGCAGAGATTTACGTGTTAAAGGAACTTTGTTTACAGTCAATTCATTATTAGATAATGAATCATCGTCCGATAATGCTATTGAAATATTTGATGCATTGCCAGATAAAAGACGCAGCATTAAGTAATGATAAGCGTGTGTATATGGCCGAAATAACAGAAAAAGTTCGGATTTATCCATGACGGAACTTGTTAAAATTTCTTCTGTTACAATATTTGTTGCAATTCGACATTCATCGCCGCAAGTGGATGTTAAGGAAATATTTGCAATTTCATAGTCGTCGGGAACGACAAATTGAAGTATCGCAGAGTTGATGATGTTAGATAATAATACTTCGTATTCATAAGTAATATCCATTAACACTGATGTATCCACTCTTTCTACAGATAATTCTGCGTCTAATACAGTATCGCATGCCGCTCCTAAACCTGCGCAATTATAAGTGTAATGAATTTAGAATAAAAATTAATTTTCGATCAGTATTAGTAATCATTATTTATATTAATTGAAATTTACCTTGTTGAGTAATTTTCTCAGAGTCAGGATCGCTCCAGGAACGAAATGCAATCGCGTACCAATCACCTGCTGCTGGTATTCCAATTGTAATTAAATATTGATCACCAACACTTAACATTTCAAGCTCATAATGCTTCCGTCTATTTTTTAGCAGATTTGCATCAGTTCGTGAGCCATCGGGATGTATTAGAGGAATACTTCCTGATTTTAAATAAATTGAAATGTTCCGTGGCGCACAATTACCCAGTCCTCCTGTTTTCTTTTCCTTTGCTGTAAATCTGAAATCAATTACAAGAAAAAAAACAATTATTATTGCTGTTTATTTTACTTAAAACTCTTTATTGCATTTATTTTTTGTTAGAAATTTCATATCAACTTACTTGAAAACTGCATTGAGTATATTTTCCGGAACGTCGAAATGAACGATGGATATATCACGATATCCGAAAAAATCATCGAGAATATTGGATGGATGTTGAATTATTTTTTCTAGCTTTCCGCAAATA
>JAQQBR010000001.1:2444036-2475643 GCA_030347285.1 Microctonus hyperodae
TTTGGACTACATAACAATGGTCACATAATCTGAGATAAAAAAAAAACAGAAAACAAAATATTTTATAATATTATTTATATTACTTATATATTTATTTTTAATACTGATAAATTGCTGAGTAGAAAAAAAATTATACCAAGTTCATTGTCGCGCTTATTTCAAAATGATACACTGTATTTTTAAGTTCAAGTAATTAATTTTGCGGTTTTTTATGACTGATAAGATAATTACCTACAATTTATTGCTACATTCAATAATTATTGATAAACACGATTTTTCTAAAAGTCACTCATTAATACAAAATGAATAAAAATAACATCAAGAAATTTTTTGTATGATCAAATATGATAAATTATTCAACTCCACAAACTATATGATAAAGATATTACTAATGATACGAAAAAATAATATCAAATAACAAAAATAAAAATTTATAGACATTTCGAAACTGTGGATCTACAAGTGATATAGATATTTTTTACAAGCTAAATATATGATACGGCTCTTAAGGAACTTTACAATTTTATTAAAAGATTCGGCGGATATGAACAATTAACCACGTGACTTGCAAGCTCATTACTTAAACTATAATACTATCACTATACTAACCGTTTTCAAACGCACAGCTCTTTTTATTTTGTTGTTAATTCAACAAACAGTAAATGTGGATTTAAAATTGAATTGTTTTCTTTAATGCGTCATCACATTCAAATGCTGATTATTTCCAATTAATTTACGAAATAAATGAATAAATGGAATATATAAATTTCCGTTCAAACGAACGCAAAGATCTCATTGAGTTAAATCTCTCTGATTTATTTAATTACTTTTATCTATCATAATTAATATTTATTTATCATATTTCAATTATATTCGTAATATTATTTCAACTGATAAACATCACAGCGAATTTATTTTATTGATCCTACGCAATGCAGTGATTTCACATACAGCAAATGGTAATTTGCCTAAAAATGAACTGCTCCAAGTATGGAGATGTGTAGTTGTTTGAACAAAACACCAATGACTGTGGACAAACTGGTCGATTGTCTATTCTCGGTGTTCTATTACTAGACCACAGCGTCATTCTCTGTTCTCTTTCAATTATACGTAAATTGTCATCTATTAATCAAATTCAATCTTTTTCAATGTGTAACACGATTGAAACCATCCGCTCCAATGGGTTTACATCCGCTCACTATCACTGATCGCGAGCTTCTGTTTTTTTTTCTTCATACTACATTTACACTTGTAACATCAACTAGCAACAATGACCAGCTGATGTTCACTGCACTTGCGCATATTCACGCTTAACCAACTCAATGTTGTGCTTGTTAGGAACAGCCTGCAAAAAAGCTGAGTCAGAATGAACCTAGTTTCTCGATGAGAATATCATAAGCTTATCAAATATCTAATTTTCAAGTACTTTAAGTGACGCATAAATAAATATATGAATATTATCTATACTTTACTTTACTGCGTATGATCTAATCTCATTTATGATATTGATTTTTAGGTTGATAACGAGAAATAAAAATTATCTTCTTTTTATTTCTAAAGTGTCATGCTCGTTCTCGTTTATTATTCATGGTTTATAAAATTATAAAAAATATAAATAATTTTTATATAATATTCTTATATAAATAAATATATATATGTATATGTAAAACTTAATCGAAATAAACCTTACGTTTTTGTTTAGTTAATGATTATTGGATTTTAGTTGAAATTTTTATTTTAAAATTCCCATGACTCTAACCATCGAAGTGAATTCATTTGATTTGATGAAGTGTCTGATGTTGAACCGTCCATTCCATAAGTCAATGGTGAGAAAAGATAAAAACTAAAATAAAAAAACATTGATAAATTTGATTAATTATTAAATTTAGTTTATTTTTTTAATGTCACTGTGATTTTAATTAACCTGTAGATTGTGATTGAAATAATACTTCCAAGTATAATATGATAAATTGTGTGCGCTATTCTGCTTGGCATAAGGAAGAACAATGCATCGATGATAAAGTTTATGGTGATACCACTTAGCATTGAATTGTAAAGCAACGCCGGGAAATAATGGTGAAAATAAAGCACGCGTCCCATTGCCCAAAATGGAACGTAATGTAAAAGCCATCCAATAAATAACCATATCCCGGCGCTTTTTAATTTTTCTTTTTGAGCTGAAATTTGCTGATTATCCTCGCAGCCACGTTGTTCTCTAATTGATGTATATAAATACATAACTCCAAATAAAATGAGGAAGACAATATTACCCCACCATATAATTGGATTGCCAAGTAAATAAACACGATGATTATTTGCAGAGAAAAATTGCCCCTAGAAAATTAAAACAAATAATAAAAGGTATGAAATAAAAATAAAATTACATTTTTATTATATTAATTATTTACCCTGTAATTTATTGGCCACTGCCATGGTCGAGATGTTACTTCACCCTCTCTAACTTTTAACTCCGAATTACCTTGTAACATAACAGCATGAGATTCTAAAAATCTCGCCAAAAAACCTGGTGCATAAACTTGAAAACTCACATTTGGAACTAATAAAAGAAAAATTATTTAAATTAATAAATTATTTTCACTTATATCAATGTGTATAAAAATAAAAAAAGTATTCTTTACGTTTTTCATATCTATTATCTTCAATATTCCAAAGTGCATTTTTATCTCTCATATTT
Organism: Microctonus hyperodae; assembly: GCA_030347285.1. Taxonomy (NCBI): domain Eukaryota; kingdom Metazoa; phylum Arthropoda; class Insecta; order Hymenoptera; family Braconidae; genus Microctonus; species Microctonus hyperodae. The sequence continues at coordinate 2,446,732 of JAQQBR010000001.1, forward strand.
GGATTGCATGACACTTCTTGTTGACTGTATCCCCATTTCGGTAATGTTTTACCGCTACATGTTAATGCGCAGTGGTGAAGATAGTGTACCAATTTAAGTTTACTCGTTACTGTTTCTACAATGTCACCCTCTTTTCCGTTTGTTATCAATATTTTCCAAACGTCATTAGCATCACCAGTTCCATTCTAAAATATAATAATAAAATTAATAATGGTCATTGTAAAAATAAATGTAAATATTTCAATAAAATATCAATATTACTTCTCCATATCCAGTGACTTGATAATGTTTTTTTGAAATAGGAGCAATTTCTTTATGTGAATGTAAATTACGTCCCGTAATAATATGTTCCAATCGAATAAGATCACCATTTTTAACCAATTGTGGATTTTCAGGTATTTTTTCAGTATCATATTTTTTTATTAACCACATATTATTGTCATCTTTATGCGAATATGTTGTGACTTGTTGTTGTCGCGCACCAACACCCTCTGGATACAAATGCCAATGTGAATGCAAATATCCGCCGCCTGTTCGATGATTTTTCAAAGTTATTGTTGCACCGTATGCCAATTGACGAGGCATTGTCGCATTGTGAAGTGAATTTCCTTCTAATAGAGATTGAAATTCTGAACTGTAAAATCCATCGCCACTACCACTGCGTAAAATATAAAATTTCGAGTATATTAAAAACATTCTTGAATATATAATTGAATTTTTCAAATTATTTCGCATACTAACCTTTTGTTTAATACTATTAAATGAATGTAAAAAAATCCCATGTATAGGATAATTGGTAATATTATCAGACATAAAACTCTTGCAAGTAAATGTTTAATGACGTTCACAACAGGTTTTGACAATTCACCAAGTTCTCGCCACAGTTCATGGATAGTGAAAAATCCAACGAGAAGTACAACGAATAATCCAACAAATTTCACACCAATTGTACATGCCAAGGAAACCCCGGTGAAAATTAACCAACCCCACCAAGCATGTGTAAATGCTTTATCCTTTAACGAACCAACACGTGCCATTCCCCAAGTAGATGACATCATAAAACATAATAAAATTGGATCCAGAAGAATGTATCGATTTAACGTCAATAATCCAACATCAAATAGAATAAACATTGCTGCTAATGCAGATGCTCTTGCGGATTTTGTGAGATCCCACACGGTAAGAAAGGCCAATGGGACTATTGTTGCACCTAAAAATGTACAAAATATCCTCATCCCAGCATACTTTGTATCACCAAATTTATCCCCAGGCTTTTCAAACGGAAACGTTCCATCATATCCCGTTAAATATCCTGACAATGCAATGAGCATCTGTTGAAATTAATAAATAATATTTCAATAATTTTCCTAAATAAACTTTGACATAATATTATGAAATATTTTAAATATTATTTGCCTTCCCAAGTGGTGGATGGACATCAAAGAAAAATGTCCTATTAATATACCAACTTCCCATCTTACCAAAATGTGTTTCGTCCCAACTGAAATATCAACAAATTTATTAATAACTAAATAAATACAATAACAAAAATATAAAACAAAATATTAATGGATAATAGAATAATAAATGAAACTATGAATTATAAATAAATATATAAATAATTTAATTTTTTTCTTACCAGACATGTTGTGGCTCAGTTACATTGTAAAATCTAGTCCCAATAGTTAATATAACAATAACACCAAAAAGTATCCACCAGTTTCTATAATTAATTTCATAATTACAACTACAAATTACTGTGAAATTTATCAAAAAAATCATATAAAATTTATCTAATATAAAAATTTATTATACTTACATATTAGCATCAGTGTTAGTAGTATTATATTGAAATTTTTTTGAATTAGAATCACCTGTCGGTGAAATTTGGTTTTTAGAATTTGTACTACTTCCAATATTGGCAGTCATATTTCTTCTAATAATAATTTATCAATTATATATCTGATGATACATATACATATATAAAATATGTAGGAAAAAGCAAAATATAAAGAAACGGATTTCTCAGCCAGAAAAATACCGTTTATTTTTTTTATACGTGTCCATATTATATGCAAACGTTTGTATATATATACACACACACACAGACATATATATGTGTACATACCTGTTAGCTCTCTCTCTTTCTCTCTAATTTTATATATGTACTTCATAACTATAAATGAAAATTTTATTATTGTCTGTATCGACGAGGTCAAGAGAGTACGGATCTACTTTACCGACTGTAGGAACATATTTGTTGTTTGATGTAATAATTTTTTTTGTACCGACCCTTTGAACTATGAAGTGATGTCAGATGTATGTATGACATAAGCTACGAATGAAAAGTCATAACAAAAAAATTCACAAGAGACTCACGACAACAAACAAAATTAAAGCAATATCTATCAAAGAAAAATGTATCCCACTGTCGGATACAAATTTTTGTGGTAAATGAATTTATCCGGCTCGAAACAATATACAGCGATAGTGTTTCTTCAAAATTTACTATTGCTTTTTGATATTTGTGTTAATTCATTTGCCAGCTTCGCTAGAAATCAATCTATCGAGCTCCTGTCACTTTATGTGTATGTATTTTTTTTTTATCAATTAAAAATATTTCTATTACATTGTATCAATTGTCATTTATGTAATTTATTTTTTTACATAGGATACAAGACTTTTGCCTGATTCTCGCATTAACGCTTTTACTTGTTAATTTTTTTGCGACTTATATATTTCAGGTAAAATAAATAATTGATTATTTCGTTAAAACATTTAGAGGCAAAAATTGATTATTGGAAATTTTATTTTTAGGCCGGATTAATTCAGCTTTTGTATGTCAGATTTCGATTGACATTAATTCTTTGTGTTGTCTACATCATTTTGAGTATAAGTCTTCATATTTGGCACATGTCCATTCATTGGTATCAACCCCTAATACATTACTGGACAAAAAGCTTTCATTCCCTTTATTCGATCCAACGAACTGGTATGAAATATAAAATAATCCAAGAATACAAAACTTTTTCATTTTAATTAATTGATTTATTTATTCATTTGAAGTTGCTGTAATGTACTATTATTTCTACAAAAGGGCATCGCTTAGAATCGGAGATCCGAGATTTTATGAGGGATCAAGTTGGATGGAACAACAATTGAATCTTACGTGAAAATATTTTTTATAAATTTAATTTAAGATATTAACCCTATTTTATTTATTATTGTATAAAATAATGTATTATGAATTATTTTACTAATATAAAATTTATTTCACTTTAGCTAATATCATTTTTCTTATTTCATTATTTTAAAACACAAAATTGAAGCGTCTTCTGTACATTAATATTTAATTATAATTTTTTCATTAAAATATTTAAATAGTAATCTAAATATTTGTACTCAATCTCATATTGAAATATCGAAATCTATTATATTATATAAAATATCCAAAATAACAGACAAATTTTGCTTACACTTAAAATTAATTTTTACAAATATATACAAACTAATGTATTACTTTTGTTTTTCAGTAATCCAATAATCGTGCCATTTCTATAAGAATATATAAATATTTTTAAATTAAATATCAATATTAATTATCGAATATATAATTCACAACATATTTAAACAATATGATTCCCATGCAAAAATAATAATTTATCGATTAAATGTGGTGGTAATGCCGCTCTTCTTGAGTCATAGAGAATTTGCATTTCAGAAGGTATTCTACTGGGTGGTGCACAACATGCTGGCACACAATTATAACGTCGTGCTAATTTACTTAAATTTGGACATTTGGCTGTAATTTTTGTCCACCATTGAAGTGGACAATAGTGCAGTGGCGCTGTTGGTTCAGCTTGATATTGTATTAATTCTAAATCTGCTCTTTCCTCTGATGGAATTCTATTTTTAGTAGTACAATAATTTCCTAGTAACATGGCCATACCTAAATTGGCAAATAAATCATCAAAGTTGAATTATAAAAAGCAAAAATAATATAATGAAGATATAAATAACTTCAATTATATTAAATATTTACCTGAAAGTCTACTTTTTTTATGTGTTAATTCAGCAATATTATCGTCATTTACTTGATGTTCACCTTCATCTTCAATTAATTTAACCAACATCTCTTTAATTGGTTTTGATGCCATATTTTTGTCTTCCTCTGTGGCATAAGGCAGTTGTTTAAATCTATATGAAATAAGAAAGTAAATATTACATTGATGTTGACACAAAACTCTTATATTATTCATCACTCGCGTTATATTTAATTCAAGTGATAAATTAAGTAAAAAAATTACCTTGGATCTAAAGTGGTGGCAATTTGTAAAAGAAGTGCCACATTGGAATCTGCATAACGATCAATGAGCATTTCCGAAAGAGATTCTTTTAATGATCGTGCCAAATCACTTTCTGTATCTTTGGGTTTCATATGAGACGACACTAGTTGCCAAAGTAAAGGCTTAAGTAATGAAATAATTGGCATTTTTTCTTCACTTAATGTTAAAATTGTCACTTTAAATGGTTCAAGAACTCTAACAAGATCTTCCATAATTTTCCATTGATCATCAGACAATTCAATAGCATCTTGATCAATACCATCAATAGTTTCTAGCATTACTGAGATAATATTTCGACGGAGAACCATTTGATCAATCATATTGTAAGTTGATATCCAAATTGATGGACAATCCATCACTATAGGATTTTCATCTATCTGAAATAAAATAATTATTTGTTTATTTTATCATAATATTACAATGACAAAATTGTCTGGAAATTTATTCAATTATTTACCTCCAATAAAGGTTCCTGCATTGGTATAGATTCTGAAAGTGTATTACTTTTACTAATAGCGCCAATAATTGCTCGACATTTATTAAGAATAATTGCCACATCGACATTTTCAAAGCAAGATTGAGCACACAATTGTAATGTGTGAAGGAGGCAGGGAACTATTGTCAAGCCTCGATTTGATAATGCAGTTAATAATTCATTTCTAACTGATGCAACAACAACTGCTGTAATTTTTTCACAATTCAATTCCCATTCAGAGAAAAGTGAATCGATAGCGAGACCCCATTGATTCTCGCTCCAACTCATTGGTGTATGAAATGTATTTAATATTTTTGTCTCCAATGTTGATTCACCTGGATTTTGATAATAAATTGATACTGTCATAAAAGTTTCATTTGAATTTGATTTCCATTCGTCAAATGCAAGACCAAATTCACTGGTGATGCAGGATATACTTTCCATTACAGTTTCCCGAAAATTCTCATACACTTTCGGTATTATTTCATCATCTAATTTATTTTTACTTGGAATTTCACACGGTGATTTTAATGTTGCAATTAATCTTTGGAAACCGCGTCCTTCTACAATTTCTGGTAATTGTAAATCAATTATAATAAATTCAGTTATTGCATCAGAAACAGTTTTTTCATCTGTTGGAACTGTTTGAATTGTATTATCGTCTGGTTGTACATAAGAAACTTGATAATCCTTAGTAGACGATGCTCGTTTTCTTGGTACAATAATTGGTGATTCAATAATAATATCTTCCTCAAGATTTGATAAATTTACATTTGAATCAGTGACAAATTCAATATCATCATCAATATGTACTGATTCATCAATACTTGTTGCATAGATATGTGAATTGGAATTTGTAATATTATTTTTTGATTTTTTTATCACTCGCTTTTCTTTTATACTATGAGGAACATATTGTTTTTTTGGTGGTTTATTTGTCTCTAATTCAATCAATGTTTGATTATGTTTATTTTGTAAATGCATTCGTAAATTACTGGTATTACGATTATATGCTATTTGTGTATGACATATTGTGCAAACAATTTTAACTTTTGTTAAAATTTTACCACTTTCCGTAGCAGGAAATCCAAAAAATCGCCAATAAATACTTCTCATTGAACTTGGTACGACAAGTTTTGAATATTTATAAATATGTTTCTCTTCCATTAATTTAGATATTTCCAATTGCAATTCACCTTTAGATTCTTCAATTTCTGGACTACTCATTTTTTGTATTTAAACAGGTGTATTATAAACAAATCAACTACGATAGAATTATATTTAATTCAACAGTAGTTCAATAATAATTTCTGTTTTTATATAATTATTTCCTATATATTCAGTGCTCGTAACAGGGTGGTTCTTCGAAATGGTGGTGATACTCTATTGCTGAAAGCATAATTTACAATTTGTTGGTTAAAAAATATTCGTATTTTATTGTTACTATTTCGTAATGAAAAATCATAATAATGTTATACAAACATTGAATTACAATATCCAATAACGAATTTTGCCGCTTTTGGTACAACTTCACAATCGATTTATATGATCCGAATAAAATTTTAGATATCGAACTGCAATTTCTCGTTTGGAAAGAAAATACACATATATCGACCAGTTGCTTACTGCGACCTAAGGTGTGGGAAGAATCGCACGAGCAACGATCGATAAAATTTTGTTAACCAATCAGAATATATCATATTTTTTCCCTATTCTAGTGAATATAGTAATAAAAGTAAGAGCTAATTCACATTTAGCTACAAATATGTTTTCAATATATAAAAAAAACTGATATCAGCGCCACCACTTATTGCAACAACGGCACAATAATGATTTAATTTTTCGTTAGAGTATTCTAACCTCAAAGCTACTAAATAAAATACGAATACATAACCTCAAATTAGAGTTAAGTAAAAACTGTTTTAAACAAACGTTTCAAGTAAAATATATTTGGAAGATTGTTGTTTAATAATAAATAATAAACAATGAACTCTGTCAGTATTTTCAGTAATATATTACGAACTATATCTAAACCATGTTTAACAGCACCATCAAAAATTTTAATTCAACAATCACGGGTAAAATTAAATTTAAAAAATTCTGTTATGATTTTGAATATTAACTATTTGTCAGGGCTATTATTGTTAATACATATTATATTTTTCAGAATACAGCAATATTAAAAAGAAGAAACCCACTGCCATTATATGAAAAAAATGGTAAACCTTGTCGTTTAAGAATTCGCAATTACATATATGATTTAGTAGAAAATACTGATTTAAAGAGGAGGGAACCGCTAAAAATTATTTTGACAAAATTTGTTGATGGTTTTGGTAACGCAGGCGATATAATATCTCAACCTCCCATGAAAGCCTACAATAATTTCCTTTTACCGGGATTAGCAGTATATGCATCACCAGAAAATATTAAAAAATATCAATTAAAACCCGAAAATGATGAAGTTACAAAAAAATCTCACTTTTTACAAAGAACAGTTAATATTCTTAGTCAATATCTCTTGAACGTAGTTATGTCTGCTGATCATCCATGGACATTAGAAAAATGGCATTTACGATCGTCTTTTCGTAAAGCAGGAGTATATCTTACTGATGATTGTATTACTACTATGCCAAAGCATCCTATATCAGGACCAAATTTTGATATTGAAAATAAAGAATTTTACATTACTGTAACGATAAATAAATCGGTGGATGTAATTGTCCGATGTAGAATTCATCATTGGAGTAGTACTCCAAATAAGAAGCTTATATGTGTTCCGAACTTTTATATGAATCCATCTGAACCGATTTATCCTGAGGATAAACCCATTTTAGATTCTTTACCGATTCCTTATCTTATAGAAAAAGCAATGAAAGAACAAGAAACTCAGACAACTCCTTGAATATGTATATATTAATTTAATTATGTCAATAAAAATTTATGAAAATCATACGATTTTGTATTTTAATGAGAGATTAGAGCGAAAAATATTGTTTAGAATATCTCGATTAAACAATCTATAAATGTATATGAGTGTATGTATATCTGTACGTCAGTAGACTCTTTAGTATAATCAATAAATAGCAACAACTTCAGTTAGTACAACTCAACGAAAATTCGATAATTTTCCAACTCTATTTATCCTATGTTATTATCAACAACTTGAATATTTTTTCATCCCAATGAAATGGAAGACAAACATTTTAAATGGGATGAATTTCAGAATAAATTAGTTTTTTTCGGGTAAAGTTCAATTAAATTATTCAATTTTTATAATAATTTTTGTCCCGATTCTTTTTTAATTTTTAATTATTATATTTAATTCAGTAAGACTCAAAAGGAAGATAAAAAAACTAAACGTCGTAGGAGAAAAGTAAGTGTCAAGAGTGAATCAAAAATATATTGTCCACATGCCTATTTAATTCTTAATTTTTTGGACGTTCTAAATCCCAGTCAAAAGGTTATTATTAAAATCAAACAATAAATCATTTATTCATAAATAATTTTATTGTCGTTTATGAAATTCAATTGAATTATTCTAGATTAAATTCCGTAAATATTATCTTCGTAAAGTCCCACTAGATGCACCTGATGTCATAACAATTCAAGATATAAAAAATTTAGTAATGTTTTTACTTATAACACCAGTCAGTTTGGAATTTATTAATTACTTCCACCTTCGTGTTGTTGATCGTTTTTTACGTGCGCTCATTATGTATTTTCAATCCTACACGGAAATATGGGAAGATATGATGAAGAAACGTGCTGCACTTATAACAAAAGCACCAAATCCATTAGCTAAAAATAGTGAATTAATAAGAGCAGATCAAATGCGAATATTGAGATGTATTCTTGCTCGAGAATATTGTGGATTGCTTGTTGGCGCTGAAGAAAGTGTAAAATATCATCATATGATGGCAGGCATTCAATCAATATCTATGTTATCACAAGGTGAAAAAGATCTTAGAATATATGAAGCATTAATTTCAATGGCACATCGTGTCGTTTGGATTGCGTTACAAAGGAAATATTTTCATCTTATTGGTTTGTTTGAATTATTCAAGCAAATATATACCACCAATAATTTATCATGTAAATATTTATATTGTATATTTTTAATAGAAGTGGAACTTCATCGTCTCTTCAGAACTGAAGCTTATAACACTGCAAGTAGAACTAATGATCAAGTCATGAATGAAATATTGCTCAAGGAAGAAATAACAATTCTTCATGGACCAAAAATGCCACCACGACGAAAACTCTTGATGAATTCTCCTCTTGTTTATGAATTATTCCGACAACCACCTTGCGATTTTCGAATTGTTTCTCTCGGTATATTATCTAAAATATACTAATTTGCAATGACTTTTTTTTTCACTTATCCATAAATTATTATAAATTAATTTCGCAATAGGTAGTATTAATTTCAAATCAAAAGACCCACAAATAAATTATCTGAAAAATGCTCTACTAATTGAGGAAGAAAAATTATCAGAGTTAGGAATTACAGTAGGAATCCTTGGACATCCTCGAGCTAATTATGATATAACATTAGTTCCCATTGAAGACAACAAAATTTTAAAAAGAGAAATAACAGAAGCGTGGGAACGAAAAAAAGCTTTAATACCGGACAAAGCAAAGAAAAGCACGGTAAAATATCTAGATATTATCACATGTATCTAATAATTTTTTTAGGTATCTATAATTATATTATTTATGCTCAATTTCAGAGTATCGATGAAGAAATTACAATATTCCCAATGTATGAATCAAATACAGAACTTCCAAGTGTTTTTCCATCGAGCAAGCCAATGCGCAAATGGAGAATGTACGATGAAAGTAATGAGGAAATGAGGAAAAAATGGATAGCACGTGAATTGGATCGTCAAACTGGTACATATTCTGATGCAATGTCTGTCGCTACTAGTGGTGATAATTAACGTTGAGTATCGTTATTATTATTTTCTTTTTTTTTTTTATACAAAATCTGGATAATGAATATTTTATGTGGCAAAAAATTTTACATTCGTTGGGATATCGTATTGGCAATGATGGGGTGAATATATAAAAAAAAATATGAAAAAGAGAGAGCACTACAGACAATGTAAAAAATATGCTTATTGTAATTGTTACTGTACTAAACGAGAATAGTAATAATAATATGATACAAGAGCATACACAATTTAGGCGTATACACAAAGGAACAGCATATTATTCTGCTGTAACATATATTTTTTTGTTTTCCATTATTTCTTTTCATTTTTTATATAATGTTGATCCTATTAATAATGTTTTCCTTTTATGTTTCGGTTTTTATGAATGGTTTGTGAGTTCACATGGAGGTAATGTTTTTCTATACATAACTTAGCTGTAAATTTCCAACAGTACTATTGAAAAAAAACCACAATATTCACAATTAAAACTATTTGTAAATAGAAAGATACTCTAATTTTTTTTTCTTTTATCATTTTCATTCCCCAATATGGGGTGTGCCGTGATATTCTTTTTTTTTCTCCTCTTTGTTTTCTTATAAATTCACCTCAAATTTAGGGTTCTTTGCATATTCGCGCGTATTTATTTTATCTTGAACAATTATAAGTCAGTCAACATTTGGCTATTGCGAAATTCATTGTCGTGTGAAATAATCTGGCTCACTAACGTATGACAGAGACATACAAATTAACATGTGGTTGGATAATTCCAAAAACATATTGTTCTTTCAAGTGATTTAAATTAATTTATCATATTTTATCACTTGAAAATAATTATTCGCATTTATCTTATTATCAAACAAGAACACACGAATGCGGAATTATATGCTACATTGAACGATTAAATGATCGTAATATGTATTACATTATCCGTATAATTTATACACTAAATAAACTGGCTTCCGATTTTATATATATATACAAAGCGATATTTGAACCGATCGCAAAATTTGAATAATAAAACAAAAAGTCAATTTTCAAAAATTGATCATTATCTAAAAACAGATCGTTAACCAATGAAATTTTTGTTCAATTTCTCATTATTATTAAATAATTTATTCCAATTAACGAGCAATATTTATCGCTTTGTTATTTCAAATTTTAAATGAAAGAATTTTTTTTTAAAGAGATTAATCTATAAATTAAATATTCTGTTGAATTTTTAAATGTGTATCTAATGCAAATGAATGTAAAATTATGAAAAAAAAAAAAAAAATCTTTACAAAGGGGATTCCGCAGTTTTTTTTTCATTTATATTTTACGTGTGGTTTGGATAGTCGTGCAAATAATTACATTGCGACTCATTAATCAATCAGATATTGTGAATTGTAAAAGAAAAATAATAACATAATGAGAATTGATGTTGTTGAAAATTTTTACGATGAAATTGTTACACAGAAATTGTACGTAAATCGTATCAATCGAATATGACTTATGTATCATTATATGTTTACGAAGTGAAACGACTTTGTCACGTACACAAATCATCGCCAAATTGAAATTTGACATTTTTTTTTGTCATTCTATATTAGTTTGTTCTACATGCAATGCACTACGTGTGCAGTCCCAGTTTATCATTCAATATATTTCTTTTTAAATTATTTTGCAGCAATTTAATGGTGATGTATCAGGACTCGCTAAATATTACAATAATACAATACATTTACCAACTGACAGACCTAAACGATTTTCTCATTTTTACGGGCTAATTATGAGGTCATGGCGCGCCCAAACGTTATTTCCATTTCTATTATGTCTGTGTGAACCTTATTTTTTTTTTTTTTCATTTTTTCATTTTTATTTTTTTATAATAAATGGGGTTACGACGCAATATCTGACATTAACTGGGCAAGAAGTGTAGGCTCTAAAAGCCCATGCGTTTGTCCCATTCGCTCCAAATTTCGCACATCTTTATCCACTGCCTCTAATGCACGTTCTAATTCTTCTTCTTCCTCTCTCGATGGTTCATACTCACCATTTCGACTCTCTGAAACATAAATAAATTAATGTTAAATTAATTTGTTCGTAAAATTGATGATAAATAATTTACAAAAAGTAAAATAAATAATATTTACCAATGAAAATATCGTTGAATGCATCTGCAGGCAAATTATTTAATACATTTCCAAAATCATGTTCAGTTGGATCCAGTGCTGCGAAGACTTCATGATCGCCCAACTCCACTTTAAGACCACTACCAAGTCCAAGTGATCCCAATCCCAGTCCCAAATTGAGATTAGCCGGATTCGACGTGCTTTGTGGCAAAACATTAATATTATTCAACGTTTTTGTATGCAAATTGTCATTTGATCCAATTATTGCATTTGAATAATTATTTTCCTGATGAATAATATCTGGTTTTACATCAACAGACTTGACTGATGGCGGTCGTTTTCGTTTTTTCGGTCTTGATTTACTGCTAGTTGTGTTAATAGTAGTCGGTGTAGTGGCTATAGTAGTAGTGGCGTTAATGGTGCTGTTACTGCATTTTGGTCTTGGAATGGTAGGTGATGCTGCTTTTTTACGTGCCTTCTTTGGTTTAGATTCTTGGGCTTTACGATGATAATTGTCACGTTTACGCGCGTGCTCTGGACACAGTGGTAATTCATGAGCAACGTCGAATACTGGCACGCAACATTGTGTATTGTCACTAAATTTGGCAGTGCAGTGTTCAAACAATAATTGATCAGTGTTTAACATTATATGCCGTGCACAGTGACGTGTACATGGTAATGAAGTTTGCCGACAACCATCGGCGCCACATTCACCACCAACGAGCAATGGACCAGTTGCTACTTTACCGCTGATACTCGATGACACAAGACGACCATTGAGTGATCGTTGACGTCTACATGCGGCTTGCAATAAACGTTGTGTTCGTTTGCGCAACAGAGTCTCCGATTTTTCACCATTTTTGTGTAATTGTATAAGACGTCGACGTAATTGCGCCCTTTGCTGTGATAATCGAGCCGAACGATTGGTATTAATTGTCTCTGTGGTGAACCAGTGTCGTTGATAAACTGCCAATTCATCACTACTAGAATCACTGTCGGATATTTCATCCCCTGCTCTAGGATAATAAAGCAAAGTGTGATCTCTACTCAACTTTCTTGCGGTAGTATTAGGTTGAGTATCGTTTGGCTGATTTCCATCCTTGGGACGAGTAATATTATGTGGAAATCTCAATTCTAAATTTCTCAAATGACTCGCATCACCATCTAACCTTACATTATCGCCAACAGAAGTTATTTTATCACTGCATCCAACTATTGGCATTGGCTCCACTTTTATTCGTCGTTTTGCACATCTTGATCGAGATCCCGGTGTTTTGCCACATGATCTAGAATTTTTTGTTGACTCGACTTGCTTGCCAGTTGACGCGCCAAATGGTTCAGGTTCACAAAATATATATGGATCAACGTCTGGTCTTGCCTCAGTCTTTAACAGTGCCTTCAGACGATCGGCGAATTTCAGTTTATTGTCCATGTTTGGATTCTCTTGAATTGGAATCTTCATCGATTGTGCAGTTGACTCCAAATGATTCCACCTGCATTCTCAAAGTTGTCAGATAAACTTCTTATAAAACGCGGTAGCAAAATAATACTCATGCTTATTACCGCGATGCCCAAAAAAATTTTTCAACTATTATTATTAAATGGAAATAGTGAAGAAAAAAATTGAATACCCTAATACCCTATTGTTTATAATGAAATTATGTAAAAAAAAAACTTGACTATCTACAATAAACTAATGTGAATACTCTTTGTTTAATCAATCACTCATTTGTGTATGGAATAACAATATAAATTAATAATTTCTATTCAAAATATTTCATCTTATTACCGAATAATTCAACAATAACCGCGTGGGCTTCAGGGCAATCAGCATGATTGAACTTGAATCACAATAAAAACCACTCTTGCCTTGTCCAGCCATTCATAATTTTTGAAATCCACAGAAATTATCAGATGCACAATTTCAACATTATCATAAAAAATAATTGTTTCTCCTAAAATTTATGTAGAAATAATTATTATTTCCTTAGATTATAAATTGTTATATTAAATCATTAATAAATAATAAGAAATATAATTTTTACACTTTTCTTTTTTCTCTATCCTTTTTTTTTTTGGTTATGTTCGCTTTACATCCAGCTTATTAAATCGCGTGATGTTGAACATGACGCACTGTATCTTTTATTAAACAAAATTTACTCAGTCTACAACTCACTTATATATTAATTATATTATTGTAATATTTTCCAATACAATAAATTGGTAAAAACACTGAATGTGATGATTTTTCCAGGGCAATAACTCTCACCCTATCAAGTATCAAGCACAGAGGTTGGGTTATATTGTCTATCCTTGTCGTGTCACATAAGTAGGATAATTTAGCATGAATATTTTAAAATTCTGTCTCAATGATTATAATGTAATCGTATGACTCCTCAAGACCGCATTAATTGCAAATATTTATTGATAATAACATTAGAAAGACATGTCAGTGTCTGAAGGCAGCAAGATGGCGGTCGCTACACACAACAATCGGCATATACACACATATTAACCGCACACAATACACATATAAACTTTCAAGCGTGTGTAACAAATGTGTATGAACATACACTACCATGCGTATATGAATATATATTATATATAGATATATATATATATATACCGTAGAGTTTTATGAGACGAAGAAAAAATTTTTAAACAAATTATTTTATAGATAATTATAAACAATACGATGTTTTCTCAATATTATCCATGATGTTATAGATATTTTATTTATTTATTAATCGATTTCGAGAGTCATCGATGGTGATATATATTGCAAACTACAGAATGAGAATGATATTTGTTAAGCTAACCTCACTTTACGATGTTGCAAAAAATTATAGGCAGTTCTCTGGCGGTTATTCCCACGCTTAATTGAAAACTCTTGTATACCCGTTTCTGAACTTTGAACAAATTTTATTTCAGAAATTTCCATTACAAATCAGCTTATTGATTAATGTTTGATATTAAATATTCTGTTTAATTTTATAGATACTATAAATAAATTATATCAAAGTCACAGACTATTTATAAATAATAATGTATCTATATATGTGAATTTTGATTATTCATTATTGATGAAAAAATTTATAGAAAGTTTTATGAAATATAATACGTGGTCTATTCTTTCGACCTAGATTCGTTTGTATTATGATTCATACCTCGTTTGATAAATATTTCCTGGTTGTGTTTTTCCCATTAGGATTTTGCATTGTTGATTAGGGGATTTAGATTGTTTATAAATGCTTGAGGATAAATTTGCGCGGGTTTTTGGTCTCATTATAATTTTTCCCTTTTTTGGCGGGAGATACTATTGATTTAAATTTTCTATTTATACAATGTAACAATGGATAGTGCTCTAAAGAGATTAAATATATACAATGGATTGTTTATTGTAAATTAATTGTAAAAGTTTTTATCTTTTAGCTGAGTGGGTAAAAAATTATTTTGATGTATTAAAAGTATAAAATTGAAACGGTGATGAATAAATATATGACAATTAATATTTACTTAGTAGATAATGTTATCATTTTTTTTTTTTACCGAGAGAATAAATAATCTATGATATCATATAAACCTTTAATAATCAATAAAGTATGATGAAAATTGTCGGTCAGCTGGTTTTGACTTATGCAAGATAACACAATCCTATTGTAAATATTTAATTATATACATATTTATATTTTTTTATTTGTTATGGGGATTGTTTCTAATAAATATAATATGTACATTGATGGATTGATTGATTTTTATAATATTCATAATATATAAATTTATTGTAATAGGGAAGGTTTAAAAATTGAATAAATCTGTTGGATTACTGTGAATATTTTTCTTTCAACAAGATTCTAAACAACAAATTGTTTAAACAAGACACTCTTTACAAATCCAATAAATGGACATTACATAGAGTATACAGTATCGTACGAATTGTGCCAATTTTTTTGCTCCTCTTTGTATTAGAATACAATTCACAAATATTTATATTTACCACATACAAAAAGAAACAGCATTGCAATATAATTGCAATCACACATAATTCCAAATTCGTTTAGTTGGTATTTCATTGAAGAATATACTTTTGTTTGCTCATACACTGATATTTTCATACAGACACAAAAATAAAAACGAAATGATTATATCATTTTTATTTTATTTAATAAATCCTTCCACTAATCAGTATATGCACATCATTGGTATTAGTAATTTTAATTATTATCTTCAACGTACGTTTTATGTATTATTACACACCACAATCACTCGATATACATATCAATTGCATTTATCAACATGAATAAAAAAAAAATAAAGTAATATAACGTTATTCAATTAAAATACATATTGATCATTTGGTGAGATTGTAATTGATAATCCAAATTATTGCATTGACGTTGAGACATGAGTGCGCAGTAAGAAAAACGTGATACTCGCAACATCACATTACACAAATCTAATAGACTACAGTACGGTATTTGTTTTCACGGAATGTGCCCCGTATTTTTTTTATTTATTTATTTTTTTCTTCATTGATATATAATATATATGTAATAAAAATCAGCAGTCTGATACTTTTTAAACTACTATTTTTTTTATCCACCGCAAGATCGCCAGTACACTCACTTTGAGGCACACTCACCAATTTTTTTTTTCTGTTTTTTGTATTTTTTTTTTTTGCTATAAAGGGCGAGGGACGGTGACTTCATTTATTAAAAAATTCTAGACAATTATTCAAACAGGAGGGCGGAAATGGTTCAAAGGAGAAAGGATGAAGTCTCACCAAATATTTACATTATTAAGTGGTCGTTCTTCTCTGGGGTTTTTGTCCCTTCACAACCGTTGGTTGATCCTTGATTATGCCCTTCTTGCGTCGCGCTGTCTGAAACATCAGTGTTTTCCCCCCCATAACTTTAACCACGCTTGAATATCATTTTTCATTCAACATTAATAATTAATTAAACGATACGAACGACGTTAAAATAATGAAGAAAAATTAATAAAAGATAATTGTTTCGTCGTTTGATTGAGGAAAATATTATGACATTGTTTAACCAACCTTTTTGCTGCGATAGGTGTTTGTTGGTCGAGTAATTGTACGCTCTGCCAGCGGGATCCTGGGTCGATTAAATTCATCTGGCTTCTTTACCCTGCACGCAAACATCACGTAATTATTTAATACGATTTCATTTTAAAACTATAATGAAATTAGTTAACTTCTAATGGCTCTTTTTCCATCTGATCTTTTAATTATCAAATGAAACAGTAACCTCAAATAATAAATATATAATTAAATTCACCTATAAATTCTCACGAGCCAATGCTCAGTGGTATAGGCCTCATCAAGGTAAGTTAATTTAAAGTTTTTATTTCCTATTTCAGCATTTCTCGTACGATCGTATCCAGCGGGCATACGATAATCCAATGCGACCTCACCAAAACGATAATAACTCAATTTATACATTAACGAATTGAGTAAAGTTGGTGAACCCTCTGCATCAACACGAAATTCGCCACGTTCAGTAAAATAATCACTTTCACGTATATCTTGAGGATGTTCGCCTTCAGCAATTCGCACCATCCATAAAAATTTATTGATGTCATCACCAGAATAACCAATCATACCACCAAATATCACCAAAACATAATCTACATCTAATGATGTCATTATTTCATATGCTTTTGGTTCAGTTGAACTCATGGCTTTTCCAACTAAGGCAATGTGCGAATTATTCCAAGTATTATTATCCACCAGAGTAGTTCTAAAAACAAATAAAAAGAAAAATATATCATTATGCCAAAATATATAATTTAATATAAATAATTATATATTTTTTATATTAAACCTGTTCGCCATTCCCGCTATTTGATATCCATAATCCCACCAGCTCATTATTCTAGCATCAGTTGGAGTATTTTGCGCCAACCAATAGTAAGCTTCTCTAAAATCATCTAATATATTACGACCACCGTCATTGCTATAATATGCAAGAACAATAGATGGACTGGAATAAGCATTGCTGGTAACCCAGGTGCAATGAACGGTAAACATCATGAGTAGCATTAAAACACCAATAACAATTCCATTACGTAAATTGGCACCGAGTCCATCGCCATTACCCTTCGGTCTTTCATGTTTCATTCGTCTCAATTTTCCTGCTTTATCATAAAGTCCACGACCGGGACTACGTTCACCCTCGGTTTCGCTTTCGGCTTCGCTACTGTCAACCATATCTTTATCACCACTTTCACGATCCTCCTCTTTGAGGAATAATTCTAAAAGACCGCTGAATGCCACTCCCGATAGCATACAAACAACAGGAGTAAGCGTCAACATTAATCTGACCATTACACCCGCAAAATAAACTGCACTCAAGGCATATAAAACAATAAAAACACGCTCGTCATTTATACGTTTGATGCAATACCATAAACCAACGGGAAATGTGGACACTAGAATATGAAGATCGAAGAAGAAACTGAACCACGTGGTAGGTTGATGTTCGGACACTGATGCAATAATTGGAATATGAATTTTAGCATATCCCGTGTCCCAAAGACTGTAAAATCTTCCGCTCCATGGAGCAATTACTCCAAAATATGTTAATGCAATTAAAGCTTGTAATAAAATGGCAGCGATAACTGCAACAACTCCACCAAAATATTTCATTTCAGATTTCGTCAGAATTGTTCGGAGGTATCTAAAAAGAAAAATATGATTAATATTAATTAATAAATTACTTTTATTTATTAAAATTATTTGTATATAAATATTTTCGTTGAACCTTAATGTGCCCACGACAATTAAAAGTGCAAAAACACCACCAGCTGCCATATGCTCCGATGTTCTTATTGGTTGGAATCCAACAAATGGAATTTGCATACTCAACAATAATCCAAGAATATAAAATGTCGTATAACTGACGAATAATCGATTGCTAAATCGATTCATCACCAATAGAGCAAATACATGCAGTGGAATTAAATTGATGATAAACACATATCCTCCCCATGCTGATACCATATAGAAATAAGATAAGGCAGCCATAGCAGCCCAAAAAATTGATCCTAATTTCACAGATTTCACCCACAAATAATACGTAAATTGCAATGCAAATATTGCAATCCCCTCATTATCATAACTTCCAGCTACTGATCTTGAAATATAACCAGGTACAATGGCAATAAAACAAGCTGCAAATAATCCTGCACCCGCACTCCATAATTCTTTGGTAAGAAAATAAGTGGAGATTGCTGTAAGGCCACTGAATACTGGTGCAAGAAATACACAAATATCTCTAATATGTACTGGAATGTTTAATGAATGAAGAATATAATGAATAGTGCCTGATGTTATCATTAATCCAGGATAAACGGTACCACCAACAATTCTACCAAGTGGATACCATGCTCTTTCATCAAACCAATTGAGAAAATTATAAAATCCATGTTGTACCATATATGCTGTTGCTCTGTAGTTAAACCTGGGTATTAATGCATAAATGATAAATAAATTATTCCTTGTATTCATCTCACATAATGGAGATGAAGAAAAAAATATAGTACACATATATGTATGTATGCATGTAGATATGTATGTACATACCAGGGATCGAATTCATGAATGATGCTCTCAAATCGAATAATTGCAAAAAGTCTTGAAGCAAATCCTGATATCCATGCTAATAGCAAAATTGTAAACGTAATTAATGAACTGAGTCCAGCTGCATTTGTAAACGTGGAAGATTTCATTTGCTTGGCCGGTGGTTTTTTATCAGGAAACATGACCTTTTTTGCGCCTGAGGCGCTTGTCTTATTTTGCATTTTTATTATTTATTTCGATAAGCCAAAATTAATTGTAAAGTATTTAATTTTTATAATCAATCATTTGCCATATGTAATATGGCAAATATACATTACAGTATGAGAGATAGACACGTAGCAAATCCCTCTTCACAATTTACTCACAGAACCACACTCTGATCTGCAAGTATATTTTTTTTCTCCAGCTAGGCTAGGACACGTCAAAAGCCGGCTGCAAGAAGGGATACGTCGATAAAAAAAATCCCTAGAATTAGTAAATTTCTATAGAGTTTTCATTATCTTTTTATTTATGGAAATAGAGAGAAAATATTTCTAGGTTAAATTTAGCGCGAATATTTGAACTTATGGATAAATATTTATTTTTGTTGTATAAATTTTTATTCACTACGATTATACTATTATTCATTATTTTTATCCTTTATTATACGTGAAATTATTAAAATATACAATTCAATACACCTTAAAAGTTACTTGTACAATATGTAAATGTAATTACAAAATTGTTTTATGCTTTGTTTTTTTTCAAAATATGTATTTTAATGCCCTTTGGGAAACTTTTATAGATAAAAAAAAAGTTACCAAACCATGAGATTCATTTTTCAATATAAAAGAGATTATTATTATCTTTATGATATTTACATAAATCTCTGGATGGTTTTGTGATCTTGTACTTTCTCTAAACATTTTAAATTATCCCACCATAATGATAATTTATGATTAAGTATAAGTTCAAACCAAGGCGTAAGTGGTGAATTACATTTACTGACAAATTCATTTATCTTCGATTTTGATACCCATTTAATTTCGCTAACTTCATCCATATTTGGATCCAAAGTAACATTATTTTTCTGTAAAAATAGAACATAATCTATTTCATGTTCACCCCAAACATCATCATGACCTAATGCCTGATAATGAATTCTTGTTAAATAAATAAACTCATCAAGTTCAATTTCATTTGTAGGAATTCCAAGTTCATATGCTAATCTTCGACGGGCAGCTCGTCTTACTCCAAGAGCATCACGTTCCTCTGATTCACCAGGCACTTCCATCAATGGATGACTGCAGCATGTATTTGTATAATATCCTGGAAAAGTTATCTACAAAAAATAATTAAAAAAAAAAATATATCACTGAGGAAATTGAATATGCCAATGGCGATTATCGATAATAATAATTTATTCAAATACTAAATGTCTTTTCTTACCTTTGACGCTGACCTTTTTTGCAATAATAAATCTCCTTTTCCATCGAATAAAAACACACTAAATGCACGATGTAGTGGTATATCCTTATTACCATTAATTTTATGACAATTTCTTTTTGATGCATGCCCTATAGATTTGTCTGATTCATCAACCAGTATACATTGTTCTTCAAGAGCTGCCTCTTGAAGTGGAGCTACTTTGGGTGTTGCATTTCGTCCAGCAGACGATGTTAAACTTCTCACTGCACCTCTAATTCCTGTTACAGCTTTTAACATTGTCGATATTATAAAAGTATTGATGAATAAAAGTATAAAAATCCTCAACAGTCTCGCTTTTTATTATTTTACTCGTTTTCGTATATAGTTTTTGTCTACACAACAATCAGCTTCAGTCTGTGATGCTATTACCACTTTGCTATTGATATTGAAACTAAGTCCACACCACCAGCTGTATTTTATCACCAAATTATACTGCTTTGAACTTGTTGAATGATGTCAGTGATGTTTATCTCCATATCTATGCTGATATTTTGCACTTGAATAAATATAATCCAGGAAAGCTGACAATTTTTGTGAACGTCAGTCCAAAGCTGTTATATACATACGTACATACATATCTAAAAATAAACATCAGAAGAATATAAAAGAATATGAATTATAAAATAAAAAATCATTTAAAAAAATAATGAAATTAAACAAAAAATATTATAAGTACAATACCAATTGTTACCCAATGTTATTACATGTGTGCATATGTTTATACTTTAATTTATTTTAAATAAACATAATAACAAAATGTATATATATGTAGAATGTTTTCGTTCAAGGTCGATTATATAGTCAATACCTGAAATTGTATGGAATTTTTTAGCGAGTGAAAGTACAGCGAATGTATTTACAATTGGGGTCACAAGTAAACGCTAAATAAAAAGACGAGCGTGTATAATCAATTGTATCACTACATACATGCTCATTACATGCCATAGTACCATACGAAATAAATTTTTCTTTTTTTTTTATTCATTGCACATCATATTGCAGCTATTACATGCGTGCGCCCGTGTGGGTGTATATTTTTTTTATGTGAAATATGTATGTACATGCAATGATTTTATTATGCACACATATACACGTGGCATGTGGCAGCCTATCAAACATCAGTATCTGTCCATAACGTTCAGCTAGCTCTCTCTTCATCATCAGTGTGCATATCTCTTACACTCTCGTTCATACAATTTGAGGTTATGTTAAACGTTCCATATAGTTTATTTCCCGATCACGACAACAATTTGTGATTATGGTATAATAATGATTGTTAAAAATGGAATAATTGTAAATTTTGTAATATTGTCAATTGATAATACAAACCAGAATTTATTTTCCAACAATCGATAATTGATTATTAATAAAAATGAAGGTGGTAAATGTTGTATGTAATATTTTTCTAGTGAAAAAAAAATAAAACATAGGCGTGATGCCGTGATATATGACACGGGTCTAAAAATTAATACAATTGATGCCTCTATGTTCGCTTATGTGTGTAATTTATTGTTATTATTATTTTTATTATAACAAATACCGCGTGAATTATCTTGGTAAGATAATAGATGAGTAATGTTTGATGGATTTGATATCAAAATAATTCTGATAATTTTTAATAGTCATTATATGTATGTATGTATTTTTTTTTTTTTTAGGTAGACGATAAATAGTGAAGTGAAGATGCTTGACAATTGGAATTGGTGGCGATTACTTACTCTTATTATTTAGGTATGTAGAGATGAGATCATTTTGGTGAATGCATGAATCATATACTTTGATAATTATATAATAAAGCTGGTTATTTAATATTTTCAGTTGTTTCAGTATTATTTAAAGTTTGTAAACTATTTGGAGACCAATATGTATGATAGCGTTTTAGAACAAAATGCCTGGTGTTACTGGGTCGTATCAATTGCAGCACTGATATCATTTATTGGATTCATTGTTGCTTGCATTTGCAGTTGCAGACACAATGAAAATAAGTATGTTTCACAATAAAAATATTACATATAATTTAATTATTATTTTAGAGAGAAAAAGAGAGAA
Source organism: Microctonus hyperodae (assembly GCA_030347285.1). Classification (NCBI taxonomy): domain Eukaryota; kingdom Metazoa; phylum Arthropoda; class Insecta; order Hymenoptera; family Braconidae; genus Microctonus; species Microctonus hyperodae. Next base: position 2,469,717 of record JAQQBR010000001.1, read on the forward strand.
TTTATTTAATTATAGGAATATTTCATATCATTCAAATTAAATTATTTATTTTATCTCCCATTTTATTTATCCCTCATTGTCATGAGAATACCGATAATTCAACGCAAAATTTAGATGCACTTTATTACAATGAATCTATGACAACAGGAGCGAGTTTCTGGGACTTGCGGGCATGGTAACCATCACCCGCACTGAGAATGATGATTTCGACGATCAACCAACATCGGATATTGGCCAAATTGTTACTCAGGACACAGTGGATGGTGGAAAAAGGTGCCAAGCCCATGATCTGGCATGGCCGCATGTCCCTTATATGCCTGATATTACCAAGACTAATATTACCCAATATTACAACCTATACATTGAAACTAATATACAAAATTACTATGAATAATGCTTAAAAGACGGTCATCATCATTCTAATTTACCCTCTATGTTGATTTATTGTTTTTCATTAACTAAAATTTAATAATTCAAAAGCATTACTTATATATATATAAATATCCTCATGAGCCTGATGCCGTTAATAAATTCTATTGCTACATGTCCTTCTGTCATAATTATATATTATCATTTGTATTAAATAATAAATATTATTGATATTTTTTTTTATGTTCAGGGCCAGCAGTGCAAATAGAAGTCTTCCTGATATTCCAAAAGATCGCAATGGTGGTTTGGATGAAAATGCCATTGCATCAACGCCACAAGATGTCATTTATGAGGCTACAGAAGTTATAGGTGATCCATCAGAGCTCTATGCAACAGTGCAAGACAAAAATCCTAAACGCGATAATGATAATCGTGGTACACGCACAAATTCACAAGAGTCATCATTACTACAAGAGGACGACAGTGTTTATCCATACGCTCGGCTCAATAGTTTAAAATCGACAAATGACGAGCATCCATACGCACAAGTACAAAGTATTCAGAAACATGAAGTAAAACGACAAGATAGTTTTCGTGATTCAAATCAAATAGTACCGGACGTTAATCAAGCTTGTACATCATCAAGTCAACCAGTAACAAATCCTGTGGCGCCACCACGAACACGTCGTTCATCATCTCATAATTCATTGTTAAATGTTGAAGTGTCAGCGTGTGACATTCAAGCAGCGAATGCAATCACAGGTGGAGTACAAGCAAATCAAGATTTGCCTTATATGACTCCACCACTTTTATTGTCTTTGCCGCGACTTCCTCAGTCACAGCACAATGGACCACCGCAACAGCATTTCAGCGGTGATTCACAGGATTCAAAGGGTTACACTAGTATTAGCGTTCGTGAACCATTAGCAAATATAATTGCTCAAACAAAAGCCGCACATCAAAATCGACAAACGCAACATCGTCCACTTACTGATTCACATTATGCGACTGTTTCCGATGACTCGGACGAAATGTATGCGGCAATTGATGAACAGGAGAAAATTTACACCAGTGGCAGTGAGACTTATGCGCAAATTCAACCCATGGCAACTGAACAAAATCGAATGGTTGTCAATGAACAATTAATTCTTCATCAAATGCCATTAAGAATTGTTAATGATGAATCTAGTGTTTTTTCTGCACCACAACCACCAAGTGTTGACAGTCTTCGACACGTTGCTCATGCCCATTCGCGTCAAGCATCGTCATCAAGTGCCACGAGTTCTATTGTCAATCCAGGATCACCAAAACCAGAAAAACGTCAAGCCAATTCACCTTTACCACCGCCACCACCACCACTACCACCAACCGATGAGAAAACTGATGTTTATGCGCTCATTGATAAACATGGTAAATCAGAGGATCATCAGAATTTATCGGGTGGTAAATCATTAGAGGATATGTATGCTAAAGTAATGAAGAAAAAACGCGAATCCGAGGAAGAAAATCATTTGGCTCACACTGGCAATTCATTAATGACTGATACACAAATTCCTGTGAAAAAAATCATGGAAATAAGTCGAGCATCTTGGTCAAGTCATGATTCTGTAGAAATACAGAAGAGAGAGCCTGACAATAATAAAACAAATATGAATATTCCATCCGATATGTTAAATTTGGAATCATCTATTGAATTTAGTAAAGTTGCGCGAATTTATGAACTCGATCGTGTTACGTCGGATCAAGTTTTTGAAACATCAATTAATACACAGAGAATTACAAATTCATTAGTTGAAACTAATGATCCTAATTACGAGATGTTACGTCCATTTTCTCGTGGAGAAGATAAACATTCAACGTCATCAGTTGCACAATCATCTACCAGTATGAGAAATGGCATTGACGTATTGCCATTTTACTCGGTGCCTTTTAAACATCGCCAAGTGAGCAATGCAAGCAGTGAAGATCCAGGTTATGAAAAAGTTCGATTACGCCGACGTGTTGATTTAGATACAGATATTGATTCAGAGCCAAATTATGAAAGTATGCCACACGAATCAAATGAACCAAATTATGCATCAGTATGTCGACCTAGTTATAGCGATACAGATCCAAATTATGAATCGGTTCATAATAGCGATCCAAATTATGAGAGCGTAAGATATATGAGCTTATCACAAAAAGTGAATAGCGAGCCGCCGTATGAACAAGTTAATTCATATAAAAATGATAAAAGTATTGATGGATATGAAAAAGTTAGATGTAAGCAACGAGACGATCCGAATTATGAAAAAATTCATATGTCATCGCATAGTGGACTTGTGGAAAATACAGACACTGATGACGAGCAATATGTACAAGTTTAAATAATAGATAGTCTAAATATATCTAAATAGATAGTAAATATTTCTAAAAAAAAACAAATTTTTCATAGTACAACAATCAGTTTCCAACACTTGTAGTTAATTTCTCTTAAATTTATCGTACATTGTATTTATTATCATTTCATTATCAACGAATTGTGCAAATTAAAATTAATTACAATGAAATCAACGAAATGTTTGTACACGCAAACTTTTATGTCTTTTATATGTTACATTGCCATTGTATATTTAATCATTTTTTACATAACGGCTTTAACTGATAGATTATAAAACCGCATGCGGTGTAGAATGAATTTTTTTTTTTACAAACAATTTAAATAACCTATGTAACAATGATTTAGAAAATAAAATAATAATGTACGTACAGTACTGAGAATAAGACTGAATGAAGACTAGAAGTGCGAGAATGTAATTGAACAAAGCGTGTATGATAAATAAATGTACGATAAAATTTAAAGGAAATTGTAATCATAATGTTCGATTGAAATATTATATTCAAGTGAAAATTATATTTACTGCTGAAGGTTGCGGAACAATAGGATTAATGGATTATTATTAAATATTTTTTTTATTAAGAATAAAAAAAATAGTGTATATATTAACTACTCTTTTATATCTATTCTTACTAAATAATATTCGATTGATTATACAAATATTAAATTATTATCTTTATTTATTATTTATTAGTTTATTAATTCGTGCTTGCATTCCACTTGAATAAATTGCGAGTTGTTAAAATGTTTAAATATTTCAATTTTTATATTGATAATTGTCATTGCGTTATTTCTTTATTTTATTTTTCATGTATTTTTCACACATGAAAAGAGTAAAAACAAATTATTTCATAGCTTATTTTTTAGCTTCATTAAGTATTCAAGAGTGGTAAAATAAAATATATAAGTAAATAGACATTTTGCAATACAAATTTTTGTATATTTTACATATATTAAAATACTTGACGTAAATTCTACATTTACATTATGCACATTATTTATTATCAATAAATAATTCCAAATAGGCGAGTTAATAATATTTGAATGCAGTCAGTCATTGAATTAATATTGAATCATTATACATATTTATTATATACCACTTGAGAAATCTTAATTGAGGCGTATATGAGGCCATATAGATTTTGCAAGTGCAATCTCATCTTCGAAGAAAAATTTTTTTATTATATATTATTACTTACCTAATATTATGCTGCTCAAAAATCTGTACAGGGGCACAATATTTTTTAAACACATTTTGTACGTACGGACAATTATTGAACATGTCATACATTATAATTGTAATAAAATTAATGACGGATAATTGTGTACAATAGATAAATTATTAAAAAACATTCACTGTTGGATGAATTATTTTGAATACTAAATTTATTAAAACAATCTAATTTAGTTTCCTTTTTTTTTTACTCCTGATAATTATTAATAAACACAAATAAATTACACGACACTTGAATATGTTAATTAAAACAAAAAATAAAAATTGTGTATTCAAAGATAATATAAAATATACATACTTACATCATACGCTGTCAAAGTTTGTGATAAGAAAAAATTTTTTTTCATTTTTGAAATAGACAAAGTTTAAAATAAAATATTCTACATGATTATTGAATCGTTTAATAAACAAATAAAAATTACGCGAATGGTCTTCTCTCGCATTTTACTTTTTTATATACACATTTAGGTATGTATATAATATATATTAAATAATATATACATGATTACACGTAGTAAAATACGGTTTATTATATTATTATTTAACGAGCGTCGTTGTGATCGTACTAGGGACTAATAGAAAAAATCGGGAGGGGGATATTTTAATTTGAGTATACATATAAACGCCATTTAGCTTTCACAGTTGTATGTAAATGAGTGTGGATGTATTAATGTATATAAGTGTGTTTCTGTATCTGTATATGCGAAATTTTGTAAAATATTACAATACATCAGTTGTAATTTATTACTTCGATTCCGAATTTTGTCAATTTTTTTCTTTTTCTTCTTCATATTATTTATATTAATTTTTTATAAGTCTCTACTTGTATTTTTTTCGTTGATACATTAATATGACGTTATTTTTCATTATGATTACAACGATATACGTGAATATGGATATATGTATATTTTAATAATTCATTTATATTTTTTTTTTGTATTATTTTAATGAGAGAAAATTATTTTTCGGTACGTTTGGATTTATGGTAGATTTTGTTTAAGGCGCGACGTGAGAAGTACTGATTATGACATTTATAAGATGGATAAAGTGTATGAATGAAAATGTTTTTTTTTTTCCTTTTATCGATATTACAATTTTGTTTACGTACAATTGTAATTTTATTTTTTCTTCAATGAATATCATAAAATTTCCACCGTTAAATTTTTTTTCCATAATCCTTTTAATGCATTATTGTCCCGCGTAATGATATTTATAATTTTTATTTATTTTTTATCTAATCAATGCCAAAAATTACTGGCTATATTAATTTCATTATTTTTCCTTCTTTCATTTTTATTATTTCATATCAGCCAATCTTTGTGAAATTTCACAAATTACCAATTGTAATTTCACATGTTTATTTATTAGTTACATGGTCGCCGAAATAAATTTATATTAAAATTTTCTATTCCTCTTTTTCTTCTTCAATTTTTATATTCACGTTCAATCATCTTCATTCAATATCTATTTCTAATTAATATTCATTCATATTTGTTTCACGGCGGAAATTATGGAAATTGGGAAGCACAAAATTAGTTAACGATGAGCTTCGCAGCAACAAATTCACGAGCCACGATTCAGTTCTTCCACATATTTAAATATAATATACGTATTTTTTTTTTTTTATATTTCTCATTTGAGAACTCATTAAATACTATAAATTATATACAATTAAATACGATTACATATACAATCTTGTTTTCATTTATTCACACACTCTTAATTAATGAGAATTTTTCACCACTTCATTAACCCTGTCTTTCATTAGACATAATATTTTCATGGTTCTCTTATACAAACCTACATATTATTTCTTATCATGAGCGATTTAAATATAGAAAATAAAAAAGAAAAATTGTTCACATGTTATTTGGTTCGCCTAGTCGGTTATAAACCGGCTACCAAAGCTCTATACAATGTTTTTTTTTTTTTTAAATTTTGTTTTTA
>JAQQBR010000001.1:2475743-2489415 GCA_030347285.1 Microctonus hyperodae
TTTTTTTTTTTCATTACACATGATTTTTTTACACTCTCACAAGCGTGTGTTATTTCGAGTTCGCATCACAGCCACTTTAACAATAATAAACGCACCGTGTGATACCCGAATTCTCTTTATATATTTTTTTTTATCGTAGCTCATTATTGTGTTATAAACATAATTGCTTTTTTTTCCATCATCAATATTACAACTTCAAATATATAATGAAGTAGACATGTATACGCTTTCTTAAATTTACGCAATGGAAGAAAAATAATAATTTTAATGTCAGAATGACATTTGACATAACATAATGCAATTGATTTATTGCAATATGTTTATGTGAAATACATTCACTTGTATATTTTTATCTACATTTGTGTAAGAGTAGATGTTTATATGTAATTATTTATCATTGAAGAAAGTGTGGATTTTATATAATTATTTAATGCTGTTTGTTATTCAATGGTTATAAATAATTTCGCACTGTGGAATGTTTTTGATAATTGGAATAAAAAAAAATCCGCAGAAGTAAAATTTTATTTATGAATAAAAGAGTAAGTCCCTTTTTTTTGGGATTGATTATCACATTATTTTTTCTCCCATTTAGCGAAAATTAATTGAACACAATCGCCCGTTATCAATAAGTCTTACTTGACATACTGTATGTAGCTAATTATTTGTTTAAGTTGATTTAGGTTTTCATTTTTTTTTTATTTTTTTTCTTGTTTTTCATGTACAACTTCATCCTATATTGAATGTAGTTACACTATAAAATGTGAGAATTCGCGCTTAAGAAAAATGTTTAATGCAATGAGCAACGGATTTCAGCTTTCTGTTTATGTATTATAATTAAATAATTATTTTTCATCTATGCAATTGTTTCGTTTTTAATTGTTGAATAAATTTACATCTGTTGTTTATTTTATTTCAATTTTGACAAATACTTAATATTTTTTTTTTATTAATTCATAGGTCCACCAGTTGTTTAATTTAATATTTCTTAAATATTGTTATATCTACTCGCTTTTTTTTTGTTTTATTTATTTATTTTTTTTGGTTCGCATCTCACACACAAAACTATTACGTTGCAAGTTCCGGAATTGTTTACGTTCATTTTTAAATTGTTACATATCGTAATTTATTATTTTTTTTTTAATATATTTTTTTCCATTTTTTTTTTCTATATCCAGTGCATAAATGGTACAATTTTTTTAGTTATTATAGTTTAGAATATACTTTGGTATAGCTCCAATGGCAGCGATTAATGTGAAATATACATATACTTGTGAATATTTTTATCATAGCAATAATTACCATTTATCAATTATTTTGTATTGTTGTTTAATTATTCATTTATTTATTTACGTGTTACTGCTGTCTCTTTATTTAGAATTTAGGAGATTGGCAATCAAAATCGTCTTTTTTTTTTTTTAATTTTCTTACATTTTCTTCACACAATGGATTTTTTATTTATTTATTTATTCATTTATTTTCTTCGTTCATTTTAATTAAATTTTCTCTGTCTTTCTGTGCACACGTATACGTTTTCAAATGTGTGTGTGTGTGATCGCATGACAAGCATAAATAACTGAATGGCAGTTATTGTATCAAATGTTTTCATATAATGCAATTGTTTATAATAATTTAATATTTCATTTGTTGCTACAAAGCGAATAATAATGAAGCGTTGAAAAATGCCAGTGAGTGAACTTTTGGCTCTAGGCAACATGACTGTATCCATAAGAAAGCGTCAATTTAAAATTATCCTTTTTTTTTTTATATTATTTTCAGCTGTATAAAATATTGTGGGGTGTGTGCGTATTAATGTGCGCTAATTAAATCATGTACACATTATTTTGGGTCACCAAAAATTCCATGCTCTTATTTTTCATCCCTCAAATATATACATATACGTATATATATTTAGATTTTTTTTTTATTTATTATTTTTCAGTTGTGTTTGTTATTCACACTAATTACGAAATCTACTAACTTATAAATGTGAGTGCCTAATAACTGGCCAGGTCCTGAGTATGGACCCTGTATATCTATACAAATATTGGCAGACTAAATGTTCAAATTCATCAATGTCGACAATTACATTAAAATTGTAAATAAACAATGCTTAAATAAATAAAAAAAAAATGCGACAAAATTGTGTCTACATTTTTTTAGACCCTTATAATGTTAGACCAACACGACTTATAAATCTAAAATGTACTCCTGATTTTACATTGTCTAGTCAAACTTAGTTCGTTAATATTTCACTATCATTATTAATTTATTAATCCATTAATATCATTTTCATTAATCAATTATATTGAAAACAAATAGAAAGAAAAAAAAATGAATTACAATTCGAACATGACACTCGAATGATTGCTAAATGTAAAGGAATTCAATGTCGTCTCGTCCTTATGTATCTGATGCACAAAATTGTGAATTTATACCATGGAAAATATATATCATCGTCGTTTATTTATTTATTTATTTACTTTTTACTTATTACAATATATAAAAAGATCGAAAGAACGCGTTATTTAAAATGACTTGCAGGTACCAGCCTACAAAGTGTAATTATTAATTCTTAAAAATCACGCAACAGTTTCTGCAACAAATATTGATGATCGAGTCTATTTTTATTTCTGTTCTTTGTCTCATCTTGTCCGTGAATACGTGCACAAATTTATATCATCAATCCTGTCTGGATATTTGTCAATTAAATTCCGTCCAAGTTATAAGAACATTTTTTTTTTCCTTTTTCTTTTTCTTATTTCATTGTGAAAATGACGACGAAAACGACAGTGTTCCTTTGACAATGACGAGATATATATTTTTTTATAAATGATGAGCTGTTGATGGCGCTGAATGTGCTGTCGATATTTTCGAGCAACGATAACAACAACAACAACAACAACAACAATAAATTTATTACACATTAAGCGCGATTGAATTATTTGCGATGAATTATTAATGTGTAATTGTAGTCGGTAATTAATTACTGAACTACAATAAAATGACGACGAATTTATAATTATAAATGACAATGGTCACGGACTTTCAGGACTGCTGACTTCTTCATCACAAACATGTTCAATTTCGCTTTCACTTGGCGGACTTGGTTGCTCCAAATGATACGGATCTGGATAATTATGAGCATGACCATGATTATTATGAGTGCTCGGTGTATGATGAAGAAGACTGTGATGACGATAACAATAATGCATATCATCAATGCGCGGTTGAAGATCATCAATGTGCACCTCTTGGGCACGACATTTTAATTTACGATGGCACAGAAGACAGAGTGCAAGTGCTATCAATAAAGCAGCCGCTGCACAGCCAGCTGGCACGGCATAACTCACTGGTGGCACTGCAATTGCACCTGCAAAAATTTCATTTAATTATTTTAATATCAAAAATATAATATTCAATTTATTTTAATTAAATGAGCATTCAAATTTATTTATGATTTTTTTTTTCAATTATACAATATACAAACATTTTATATTTTATTATTGAGAAATTATAAAGGAAATAGTATATAGAAATCCAATTTCATATATATGTAAATAGATATGAATATGGAAACAAAGTGGAAGTTGAATATACATTTTCACATAAAGATATTTTTTTATCATGCAATTATTATTTTATATTTATATAAAAAAGCAGAGTTAGTTTCACATTCAATTTTTATCATGCATTTTAGTGTTTATATTTTGAGTATTATTATGTATACCTATTTATACAAATATCTAAATTGAAAAATAAAAAATAAATTGATAAAATTTATACTTTCTTTTCTTCATATAAACACGAATTATGAATAAAGAAAAAAAAATATAATATAATATTTATCTGTGTATATTACAATAAATATATCTATAATTTCGCGCGAATAAATATCGTTGAAAAATGTCTTTTCATCGAAAATGAAAAATAAATTTATATATATTATTCGGTGTGAATTTTTGTGTGAGTAGACTCACGTGATAAGGGAGAGTTTCATAACATGCCAGATGATTATTGAAGCTTCAGGAAGCCCTCAGATGGCCATGAGCACAAAGCACAGACAGAGAAGAAGCATGTCAGTGACTCCTGGCAATGCTAGTGTCAGCGGGGCCGATGCTGTACCTGTGAGACACCATACACAACCGTTTTCACCCACGCCCCAGAGTACCCAAAATAAAATAAATTCATATTCGTTGTTACAATATTAATATTCTTCATTCTCATTTAAAATCCTATTTTAATATTTCCAATATTTTATTCATCAATATCCGATTAATTTATTTACTCATTTAATAATATATTAATTTTGTTGACTGACTTTTGTTGTTTATGACAGTTTATTTCAATATTTATATATATTATCATGGCAATACATGCTTCGTGCAGTACTTTTGTCATCTATAAATGTACATATTATATAAAGTATAATACATATATGTATGATAAACAATAAAGCAAAAATTTTAATAAAGAAAATATATGTGAGAAGAGAATTAATTAATTGATGAAATACATTCACGTTTGAAATTAAAAAATTTTATTCACGTACCGAACACGAGCCATGTATTCCAGATATGTGCATGCAGTTAAGACGAATGTAGAAATATATAATTTTATCATACATATTAATCAAAGGGATAAAAGTCAACCAAGACATTATATAATTTTAACTATCCATTGGCAATAATCGATGATAAAATAAATATTAGATAATATGTATTTAAATAAATGCCGTGTGAGAATAAAAGAAAGAAAGATTGAAAGGGGAACAAATAGAGAATTTAAATATTAATTCATACTATATAGGCAGAATGAAGACATAGTGTGAATATAGTTATAGACATGTACGTTGGGTCAGCTCAGTGAGGCAATAATAATTCATAGGGCAATAGCAGAGTTAATTAATAAGATATATTATAGATATGAATATATTTTATCGATTATATAGAATATTTTTTGGATTTTTATTTTTGGTTTTCATATAGCTGATGTCATGATTATCAGGACTCACAGTTCTCCTCGTCGGACGTATCTTCTGGGCCACAATTGTCGATATTGTTGCAACGTAATGTTTTAGCAATACAGTATCTACTTCTGCCACAGTGAAATTCATCAGAGCGACACTCGCTTGTTAATGATACCTCAGTCCATATTGCACGAAAGCCCAATTGTCCTACTGCTTTATCCGATGATATAAAACTGTAAAATATATTTTCATTGATGAATAATAATTAATTATAATCAATTGATTAGTTATTTTTTCTTTTTTAAATACCTCAAACGCATGTTGTGATCATCTGACATGTATGTCCATGGGATTTCAGGTGGTTTACCACCGCACAATTCAATGGGAGGAGCTATCAGCGAGAACCACATTCGTAATACAGCTGCAGGACATCCTCTAGCTAAAATTGTATTTATATAAATAAATGAATGAGTGATTTAATGAGTGAAATATATTTTTTATGATGATAAATCTTACCAGATTGTTCACCCTCAACTGAAAATAACTCAAAGTTGAGTAATATCCTGTGATTAGGACGAACATTCACGAACCAATTACAAGTTTTGCTCGCTGAATTTTTTGCTGGGCCGTCATATTTATCAGGAAAGTTTGGACTGCTAATTACACCGTAGTCAAGACTACTGATATTTGCGCCACAATCTAATTCAGATAAATAAATTGTGTTCTCATATTTATTTAAATTATTAATAATATTAAATTAAAGTAAAATAATTAAAATTTGAATGAATATTAACCTCCAAATATAGATTTAGCGATATCAAATGTATATCGCGCTTTAAAGCCACTGTAAACAAGCTCCGAGTCTGAATGTAAAATAACTTTGAGCCCTTGTGCGCCAAGATTGGATTCAACTGGTCCTGGCGCAGTCATACCGCAATATCTACTGATCAATGTTTCTGTACCATCTTGATACATATTATAAATCTCCAACCAATCATCTTGACAAAGTTCCGGACTATTTGTAACAAATTATTTAAGATTAAATTTTTATAATTGTCCTCTTATTTATATAAATGTTTGTAAGATTAAATTTATTATACCCATAATGTCCAACAGTCAAGTTTGTTTCTCTCGTTCGTACTTTAAAGTGATCAAATACAAGAGTAACTTGTTCATTGGGCGTTGCCAAAAATAAATAAGTGCAATTAGTATCGCTTGGATAATTGCTTGGATACCGTGGCGAATTGAATTCGCCTTTTTTTCGTGAAGAACTGCGATAGGTGAATGTACAACTACCATCCGGTGCAGCGGTACCGGGTATTTTGTACTCAGTCTCGAAGCTGTATCTATATTGATAAATCAATAAAGTACCATTCAATCGTTTTGTATTAATCATTGAGAGCTTAAATATCTACTTCAGCTCTATAGGAATTTAAATGTAATTAAAACGGTAATATTAATTAATTAATTATCAATTTACTTCGCTTTGAAACCACGGCCTTGCTTTAGCTCACCGCTGCTGAACACCATAACAAGCCTTGGCCCATCACTAACTACGTGGCTCGGATTTGTTTCATTACCGCATAACTCGTAATCAAATTTGTCATATGAATCAGTCGCCTCTTGACCCTTAAGGTAAATTTTTAGATAACCATCAGTGCATGCAGACCTGTTATGAATAAATTAAAAATATATATTTGAGGTGAGGGGTTTTTCGTTAATTTATAAAATAAATATTTTTTTTAGAGAAAAATAAAAAAATTCCTTACTCTGCTTTTGCTTCGCCTTTGGATATATCAAATGACATAAATTCAAGTCTAACTCGTTCAAGATGTTGCGAGTCCTGCATCCCATAAATAAAATAACGACAAACCACTTTTGGTATATATGGAAATGGATAATTTGGACTGACAACATTGCCCCAAGATTCTTTGGAACTCAAAATTTTTTGATCACACTCTGATCCTCTTATGTGCATACCACCAGAATTATTTATGAAATCTAAATTATAAATAAACGTTAAGAATATGTAAATATATTTTATGATATTAAAATAAATTATATACCTAATTTAACGAAACTTTCGGAGAATTCAAAAATGCCTTTAAAGCCACGATTTTGAGTATTTGCAGTACGTTGAAGTGTTACAAATAGCACTGTTAAATTTGAATGTGAAGAATATAGCACCAAATTACGCTGCTGGCCGCAGTAGGTCCCAATCACCGGAGCTGTCTCATTAACTCCATCATAAACTTTGACGTAATCAAATGGACAGCTGAAAAAATTAAAATAAAATAAATTAACAATTGATCTTGATATATTAATAAATATAATTTCTATTAAAATAAAATTATATCTAATTAAATAATTTTAAACAACTCACTGGGGACCTCCAAAAAATAGATCAAAATCCCGGAATTCTAGTCTCACCCTTTGACCAGTTTTACCCATAAATCGATAAGTACATGCAAGATCCTTTGGATAAGTTCCAGGATATGTGGGTGACAATATTGTTCCGGTACGTTTTATAGTAGAATTAACCAGGAATGAACATGGTGTACTTGGCGCTGGTGTTCCTATTTCGTATTCAGCTGTGAAAATAAATAAATAAATAAATAAAATCACTTGATTTACGTGTAAGTATTTAATGGATCAATGAATAGATTGGATGTAAAATAATATTAATTAATAAATTTATGTAATACTTACAGGCGTTGATGAAAATGTAACGTCCACTAAAGAGACTTGATCGTGTGATATTTTTATCTGTATAGAAACTAAGTGCAATGCCACGATAAAGTGATACACGTCTTCTAGGCGAAATAGGACCACAATAACGTCCACCAAATGGTGTTTCTATCAGCTTGGTTGCATTATCTGATCGTATCTCCGTATATACATCCATGTATTCATGAACACATCTGTGAAAATAAATAGAATTAATAATTTGAATACAGAAATAAATATAAAGAAATGAAATTGAAGAAAAAAAATTTTCTACAATGAAATTAAATTTAGATATAAAATTAATTAATTATTTATTTTATTATTTGTTTAGTTATATATAAATATTTATATAAAATATATATAAATATAATAAATAAAAAATTAATAATGTATTTATAAAAGTAATATTATTAATTATAAATAAATTGATAAAATTTTAATTAAATACATAATGTAAAGATGATAATAATTATTTCTTGGTTTATAATTCATTAATAAAAGTTTGGAAATCATTTTAATAATTTAATTTATAATAAAAATTTAATATTTGATTTATATCTCAACGTTGAATATTGAAAGATTAAAAAAACAAACAAGAAAAATTGCTATTGAGAGAATTGAATATATCTGTATTTGCTTGGTATCTCATTTCCTTTCATGAATATTGAATTTCGTATTTTCTCTTGTCGTCTTAGTCGCTTGAATTTTTCCACAGTGTTATGGGACGGGGAATTGGGAATAGAATACACATAAAATAGTAATAACAATATGCATTTGAAATAGATTGAAAATAAATATGAAATACTTACGCAGGCAATTCACCAACAGCAGCTCCACTATAAAATTCCCAAAGTAACAAACATAAATTACAACATGATAAATTTATATAATACCATTATTAAACATCATTGTATAATTTATAATTTAATGTAAACAACTGATTGCATAAGAAAATAATTAAATTAAACTTAATATATTTATGTTTAATATAATTTTAAATATATAAAAATAAATATAATAATTCAATTTTACTGACTCGGGCGGTGTTCCACGAAGGTCAAATGTCGTGAATACAATTTCCACACGTTGATGTGGCGCCGCAAGAAAAGTGTAAACACACTGTTGTGATTCACCTTTAGGATTAATCAAAGTTGGCGCGTGGAATGTGCCACTTTCCGGACCACCTGGGACACTGACAGACGTCTGGTCACACCCTAACAATAAATAAATTAAAAAACCATTAATAAATTCATAATAAAACACATTCTCACCTCAACAATATTAATCCAACACATCTGAAATTAATTCTCAACAAAATATAAAACAAACTTTCTCCTTAATACAATTCTATTTTCCCCAATTTGCAATAATCAAAAAAAAAAAAATTCATACATATTAATTTTATTTTCTTCCTTTTTTTTTCCTTGGCATATTAAATGTTTTAAGATGTTTTTCAACATGTACTCACAAAACGCCATAAAGTTGAACATGATAATCACCCTTGTTGTAATTACTATAAATACATACATATACGTATAGAAATATATAATAAAAATTATTTGTCGTATGACGTACTTGGTGTTTTGGCAGTGGTGAAAGGTCCCGGTGGTGGTGGCGGTAGGGATGGAACGTAGTCTTGCTGTGGCAGTGGCACATCAATTACCTCGCGGGCTGTTTTCAATCACACATTGTCGAAGAGGTCAGAGTCGGGATCATAGTCGTGTGTGTTTAAAGCAGATAGAAGACGCCAGGAAGAATTGTCCACCGCCACCGGGAACACACCACACCACATTATATACTCAACAATATTTTTTTGTTTCATGATTTTTTTTTTTATATATTTTAGATACATGTATTTTTCATATTGAAATAATATACATATATTTTTTTGCAAATAATAAATAAATATAATAAAAAAGAATTAGGATAAATATTGTGAATATTTATTTTGTAATAAATGGGAAAGAGAAGATCAAGAAGAAGAAGAAGATTATTTGGATAATAAATTATTTTGAATTAAATTTTAAATTAATGATTAATTACTGACCTGTGATATCATGTGGACAAAGTAATAGAAGGAAGATGATGGCAGGCGAGACGAAACTACTCCCAGAGACATGCCACAGTTCTGAAGCCATACTGTGTCCTAAAAAAAAAAAAATAAATTTATAAATATTAATTATGAATAATATAATCTGATAATTATAATTATTTTTTTTTTTCATTGTATTCTAAAAGGTTTGGTTTATTTACCATATCGTCAGTGTCTATTCCAAGCCCACAAATCACGAGGAATGATGATCCAGGTGATCATCTGTATAAAAGATAAAAAAATATAGAATTAAAATGAATAAATAAAAAAAAATTTGAATATAAATTGTAAATATTTAATGATAATATTTTGATGAAAAATGAATAAAAGTTTCTGTATTGTATTCAGGGATTTGAAGTACAGGTATACAATAACAAAAACCTCTTCCGCAAACACCTGAGAGTGTGTGGTAGGTCAAGAGTGAATTATAGAGTGCCAAAATTCACCACGCCCTCGACCAATTTTCATGCACGGTGTCACCATTCTCCTTTAAGCTCTACTCGTTAATATCTTTCATCGTCAAGCGCAAGGAAACAAGGACACGAACTAGGACAACGGCAATTTTTTATTTACAATAATAAATCATATACAAAGCAAAAAAAAAAAATTATATACATTTCTATATTCATTTATAGTGATTTATTTTTTGTATTAATAATGAAAGACGAATAATATAAATCATTTTTCTATTTATTGAATATTGACATTTGAAAGAATTCCACCAAGTTCACACGGTTAATCTATATCTTATTTATTTATTTATTGATTGGGAATAATAATAATTGGATAAATATATTAAACAAAGCCAGATCTAATAGGATAATATAAAAATTTAGCCACGCCCTATTTGAAAAAGTTATACCAAGTTTTGTATTGGAAATAAAAATATATCTTGAAATATATTTTATTACAAAGCTGAAGATATTTTCTCTTGTCTTTCAAACTTTATTCTTTATTTTATTTTTCCATTTCACGTGGTCTCTTCATCGATTTAACGTCGTTGCCGTTGTCTATACAATTTCCCCATGGGTTTTACTGTCCCATTTATATTTTTATTCACGGCAATATATTCAGCCAAGAGAAACCAAAATATAAATAAAATATATCTTTGACAATTTTCAACTAAATAATCCTGAATAAAAACATGGCTGATCTCATGAGAAGCATGATTAAATAATATCTGTCAATATTTTTTCTTTTAGAATATTAATACGAAAAAATTGTTCTTTATATTTTTCTTTCTCTTATTCGTGATAACAAAAATAATATTGAAGTGAAATAAATTAGGGTTTGGGTAGAATTAATATAAAAGGATGATATTAAATAGGATGTAGATGATGAAAACATAGGGAAACCCTGCAAAGGGCGGGGTAAAATAGGATACACGAACCGCGCCCATGCGCTTGGCAAGGATGCTACGGATATTGGTCAATAGTTTGCCACCCTCTCAAATACATCTATGTATTTTTTTCATTGTATCATTTTCACACATTCGAAATAAATTCAGAAGAAAAATAAATCATACTTCCACAACAAATATATTCCCTTCATATTTTTATATGATAAAAATTAAAATGAATATTAATTTCTAAAAATTTCATTTAATTATATACAAAAAAACATTTACCGTGGTAAACTTCTGGACATGTTTTCTAAATGCACACCCTCAGGTGGGGAAAAATTTGTTACCTCACCGCAGTTCCTCGTGGCGTTCACACTAACAAACACACACTCACACACTTTGTTATAAATACACTCGATGTTTTTTTTTTTATTTTATTTATATTTATTTATTTTTAATCATTCGGTAGATTTATATATTTTTATTTACTTCACAATCAACGGTGTTTTTTTTTTATTGAGCTTTTTTATTTGGATGTTTCTAATTTTTTGTTTTGAATTTATTGATATTATGTAAAGCCACTGGATTGAATAATAGAATATAAAAATCCGATGGAAGGAAATAAAATATTTTGAGCTAAACCATCTTGTGATTGCAGACACGGATGGTTGTTGTTGGTTTGCGCAAGCTCATTTCTTCTCTTTTATATATATATACATACATATCAAATACAGATACGTATATATGATTTTTTTCTTTCAATTATTAAAATTTTTTTTTCACCTTTTATTATTGCTCCATCATATTTTTTATCTTCTCCTTTATGTAGTAATAATATTTATGCAACCGTTGAATTAATATTGCATTGTGTTGTTAGATTAATTTATAAAATAACAAAACAATATTTTGTTGATAAATAAAATATAAGAAAAAAATTTATTATTCAATATATTTATGGTGAATAGTATACAACAATGACAAAACTTTTTTTTTTTTCTTTTTTTATTAACAGAATTAATTAATGATTAATGATAAATTTTGCAGTGAATTTATTTCGTTTGGGCGAAGCTTTTTTTTTTTCTCAAATTCACGCACACACCCACGACACTTTTTTACATTAACTCAATTTTGTGTTCAGCGCGCGCTTTATTTTATCCCATTTGGTGGGTTGTTCACACCTCAACAGAATGGCTTCTGCACACACAAATAAATATATAATCATTAATAATTACCATATTGAATTTAAATATAATACATGTATTTTTTTTTATTCAAGATAAATGACAATTGTTAAAATGTGAAAGTTGTATTGTGCGAATAAAATTAAGATTAAAAATTTCTTTCACAGATTTTTATTTTATTTTCTTTTTTCCCTACAAACGCCCTAACTTCTCTTCTGGTGTTTCCTCGAACGCGCGGGCGCTCGACTACCCCTAACACCACAACCCTACGCACGCTCAAACGACGACGCTAGATGTCGCATAAGATGCTTGTGAGGGAGGAAAAAAATTATTCCATAGTGGGGGATGAAGAAAAAAAATACAGTAAAGGTTGGGGGTGTATGAACTAAAGAAGAGAATTTTGTGATAATTCAAAAAGGACATAAGAATATTTTTTTTCTCTCTCTCTATTTTTTTATTTATATTGTGTATCAAAAGTTTATTTATCAAGAGTGTGTAATAATTAAATAATAGGATTTTTAATGATTTTTTAAAAAATTTTTTTTGGTCTTTAATGAGCAAAATTTTTTTTTTTCTTTTTTTTGTTGATATTAGGGTAGTTTCGTTTGATGTCAAGTGCAAACAATCTGTTTGTTTTTCCGATAAATTTATTATTTTTGTTTGATATGCTGTGCGCCAAAGGGATGATCAACCCTCAATGGTGTAAGTGGGACAGGGATGCGCAGTCGACATTCTGCGACTTACTACCATCCAGCATCAAAAAGTTTTCCTTGTCCTGATTACATATATATGAGAGGGTGGTGGATGAGCGATGGTGTATACAGATTTTTTTTTATTCTTATTTTTACTTTGGCAATTTGATGAGAGGAATAAAGAGAAAGTTGAAAAAAAAAACAGTGGGTTGGGGAAAAATTAACTTTTGGTAGTTGGATGATTTAACGGAAATTAATGAGGACCTTAGGGGTGATTATTAGGGTGTAATAATAGTATTTTCTATGCAATGCACTTTTTAAGAAGTGAAAAATGTTTAAAAGTTTGTTTTATTTTTTATTTTTTAATTTTTGATGAATGATTAATGGGGGGATTCTTAATGATTAAAATAAAATTCAATGTGGAATTAAGAAAGGTAATTCACATACAACTGTTTATTGAGACATGTAGAATACATCATACACAAAATCTTTGACACGTTTTTTTTTTTATTTTATTTTGTTTAAATCAAGCTCCTAGCCTGGGATAAAAAAAAATTAAAATGATGAAAAGAATATGGTTGTGAACAATTTGCTTTACATTTCATTTTGTTTTTTTTTTTCATCCTCCATTTTTGCATCCCTCGGCAACTCGCTTTTCTTGATTTAATATTT
>JAQQBR010000001.1:2497161-2522479 GCA_030347285.1 Microctonus hyperodae
AAAGAGAACATTTTTCTTCTCTTTAGTCTATTTGTTTTTCTCGTTCTCATAAAAGACTTTAGGGATTTTCCCGAATTTATTTGGCTATTATTTTTTTCTTTCTTCGTACCGTAATTTTGAAATAATTTTCTTGACATGGCTCAGATATGATTCACGCAAGCAATTTGAATGTGGCAGTGTGTTCGGGGAGTAGATGCTGTTTGAAAAATATGAATTCGAAAGGTTAATTGAAGAGAAAATACAAAATTAAATAATTATATATCTGCATTATTGAATTTAAACGTAAACATATTCATGAGTATTAATGGATGATGAAATATTGTTAGTCAATCGAGCATTATTTTGGCAAGATCATTCAAGAAATGTATAATTTATAAAAAAAAAAAATTGGTATTCCGGGAATAAATTATTTGAACAATTATATAATTTATTTTCTCCATCTTTTCACATTTGGCATTTATTTTTATTCATCCTCAAACCGTTGAGGTGTATAATAACCGCGACGAGTTCCACATTCTCTCTATTTGCACTAACTCGCGTAATATTTACATGTGCGTGTAAAATTAGATAACAAAAGAAAAATTAAAACACAAGACGAGTACTGAACAATTCAGCAAGTGAAAAAAAAAATTAAAAATTAAACATAACGATAATAAATGATTATAAGATAACTCATATTTATTATTATAAACAAAAAAAAAAAGTGTTTCTGCCTGTGTGTACATTATCATACAAATACTAAAATAAAAAAAAGTGATAATGGAAACATGTCACAATCCCTTGCGTCTTGTGTTAGTGGATTACTCGAAGCGAGCACAAATCGAATCATTAGCCAGAATAATTATGTTAAAGTTTAATTTATACGTTACTTCTATTTTTTGTTTGTTTTAAACGCGAGTAAATAGGCGTATGAATTTGTTAAGAAGTAAAATGAAATAAGGAGATGAATTGGAAGTAGTAATTACGAATAATGAAAAAAAAAAATTAATGAAATAAAAATGAAATAGAATAAATAAACATGGAGGAACGAAGAGAGTACAGTAATGAGGATTCCGCGAACACTGTGCCACAATCAAACTACCGCTGAAGTAATTCAAGATATTAAAAAAAATATATATATTAACAATAGTAATAATACTTCAAAGAACAATTAAAAAGTAAAAAAATTATAAAAAACATTTTTTTTTTGGTTTTGTTTTGATAAAACTTGTTAAAAAAGGCGACCCACCGGTTGAGGCTGCCTGCCTCTCCCTCTGGCAGGCGGCGGAGGCGGCGCATAATCGAAATAGTAATCTTCGTATCGATAATAGTCATCGTAATATGGATCACTGTAGCCACCTCGATAATCCCCATAACCGTAATAGTCGTAATCATAATCTATAAAAACACACATTACAAATAGACCCAAAATTTAGCCACGAGACAGTAGATTAATTCCAATTTTCAACAAGAAAAAGAAAAAGGAGATAAATTACTTAAAAATTGTTGTATATTCATTAATTTTATCTTCTATATAAAACGACAAAAAATAATTAATATATTATTTATGTAAATAATAAAATATATGCATGCCGAAAAATAAATATGTATAATTTATTAATTAATTAAATTAGTGATATATGTATGTAAATAATTAGATATGTAAGAAGTGAATGAATAAAAAAAAAAAGAGGAAAATAATTGTATATATGTAATTGTGAATTATTGTGAGAAAAAAAAAAGAAAATCAAACTGTTCGACAAGAATTTTTTTTTTTTCTAAATGAAAAATATAGGGAAAATATTTTTTTTTTTGTATTAAAACGAAAAACCTTGCAACAAGTACCCTACCACCATCGTCATTCATTCAATTGATTAAATAAAAATATACAATAAATAGTAGTGAATAAATTTTTGTATGTAATAAATGATCAACTACGAAAACAAAATAAAATAATTGTTTTACTAAATTCTAAAACGTTGCATTCGTCATTCAATGTTTTGGCGCTTACCAATTTCCTTGAGAGCTGCAAAATAGATATGTTGAATTCACATTGTTGAAAATATAATTGTAATTCAACACAAAACAAATAAAAAAAAAATCAATCTACTCACGCTTATAATTTTATCAAAATAAAAATACTACAAAACAAAAATTAAATCAGCCGTTAATTTCAAAATAAAAACAAAATGAATAATCATCGAATGATTTGTATAATCTACATTTCTTTACTGAAAAATAACTAATAATTAACTTAATATAAAAGAAAAAAAATCTACAATCTCAAGAAAATAAATATAATAAATAATTAAATAATTAACATGCAAACGTTATTTTTTAACCTTTGACTATTTCTCTTTACAGATATGTAGTATTTATATTTATACGAATGACAATGTGCGATTGACGTTTTTATTTTAGGTAGTTAAGGATTTTAAAACATAGTGCAAAGTGACAAAAAATATTTTCCAATTTTCAAAGGAGAAACGCAAGGATTTAAAATGGATAAAAGGAAATCTAGCCAGAGGAATTTTTCTTCAACCGTACTATAATATAATCCTCAAAGTCCTTAAAAATATTATGTCCAAATTATTTAAACTCCACATTTTTAGTGAAAATAAACAAATAATAAAATAAATAAATAAATAATAATGTATATATCAATATATATACATTCATTTAAATAAAATAAAGTTGCCTGTCATGCGCGAAAGCCAAAGGTTTGTTGTGAAATAGTGGAATTTCCCAAGGGCATGCGGGACTTCGGTGTTACGAAGTTCGTAAACTTTTATTGAAAAAGTTTTGTTAAAAAAAAAAATATACATTTATATGTATTTATAAACAAAAACAATATAAATAATAACTAGCATCAAACAATGCTCAATATTTTCAGTTAAAAATTTAACATTTATAACTTCTCAGTTGATAAACAAATTAAAAATCAAAACTGAAATAATTTTTCATCTCGCGTAATTTTTTCTTCTCTTCAAAATGCAGATGCATTGTATTATATTATTAACTAACAGTAAATAACTGATACGAGAGTTTGATAAATTAAAAACAATTATCAAGAAAATATATTAAAAAAAAAAATGTATATATCAATAACCATTGTAATAATTTTATGATAATTACCACTGAATTGAACCGAGTAAAACTACAACGGCAAAAAAAAAATAAACAAATAAATGAATAAAATTGCAATGCAGTACTCACTGTAATCACCGCGACCCATCGGTGGTCTCATGCTCGTGCTAGTGCCACGAGGACCTTGTCCTGATCCTCGAACTGGCATAGGTCCACTGATCATGCTTGGATGGGAAGGAGATCCTCTGAAATAAAATTATAATGAAATATATTTTCATTTCTCAGAGAAAAAGAACAAAAAAGCAAAATATCAAATTAAATAAAAGGTGTTGAAAAATTCTCTATAAAATTTACCCGCCACGTCCTTGCAACATTTGCATCATTCTTCTTTCTCTTGCTCGTAACATGTCTTCTTTTTTCTTCTTGTCGAATGGTGGTTTCGCCAGTGCTACTTCTATGTGAGAGCCGCCGATTTCCTTTCCATGAAGTTCCCGCATCGCCTGATTAAAAAAAAATCGTGAATTAAACACAGTGATTAATTTAATTTGAATAATAATATTAAATTACAAAGTATTATTTTTTTTTTACCTTAACTGCATTATCTCTATCTTCGAAATGTACAAATGCATAATCCTTGATTTTCTTCACCCTGTCGATTTTTCCGAATTGCTCGAAACATTCTTTTATCTTTTCCTCTGAACAATCTTGTGTCAAATTCCTTACATAAAGCACTCGTACCTGAAAAAATAAATTGATTGTTAAATACAAAATTTGTTTGAGTAAATTGAATAATATTATGTTGTAAATATTGGATAAAAAAATATGATAATATACTTTAGCCATGGTTTGTTCATCAGGCTCCTCTTGTGGATCAGCCCAATCTACTATGATATCACAGCCCCAGACCTTGATACGACCTGTGCTGAGTCTCCTTTTCGCCAGGGAGGCCGATTTATGAGACTCGTACTCCAAAAAGCAGAATCCCCTATTCTTTTTTTTATCATCCGGCGAACTGTATATAATCACCTCGGTCAAGCCAGCTACAGTTTTGGGAAATAATACAAGAAAAAATTGTGTGAGCACATGTAAAAATATTTATTCATTTATTCAGATACCGGATTTTGTTCTTTGATTCATATTTTTTATTTTCTTTTCAAGATTCACGAAATCATCGAATTGATTTTTTTTTTGCTTTGGCACAACCGAAGACCTGAGAAGTGTTGGAAGAAAATAATAATTTTTTTTTTAAATTTCGCCCGATTATAAAATGAAAGTTGAAATTGTCTCTTTGATATCGCGATTAACTCAAATCAAAATATTTATTTTCAAAGTCAAATTATAATGAAATTTCCGTCGTAAAAAAAAAAACACAAATGAATAATGGGATCCACTTCTTGTCTGCAATTGTCAAATTGTAGGTACTCACGGATTTGCAGAATAAACCGAGAAAGAGAGAGCTGGAAGCAGGAGCGACGTACCATTTGTCAGGCAAATAAATTATTCATCAAAGACTCTCGACGCAAGCGAGAATCATGTTTGCAAAAAGATGAAAAAAAAAAAATCACTAATAAAAAGAAGACAGAAAAGATTATAACAAAAGGAGCAGATGGCATGCATTATATTCTCTCGTCGTTCCTGCTTCCTCTCTCATCTGGTCTTTACTCCGCGACTTTTGATATTCACCTCTCCTTCCTCTCAGTTTAAAAGCTATTTTTAAGAATCGTCGTATCTGTATTCCTTTTATCCTTCCATAATCCAACGGTTTTTATTTTATATTTTGTCATTAATTTATAACATTAAAAAAAAATCAACGTTCGTATGAAGATGAATAAATAAAATAGTACAATTAAAAAAAAAATAAATAAATAAATAATTAATGATACGAATAAGCTTCCACCAAGAAACACAAAATAAAATAAGGAGGGAATAGAAAACAATAACCCGGAATAATAATATCACCGGCGTGTTGCGTCCGTCGTAGCAATCAAAATAACATTCTCTGCATTACCCACAAAAAAGCTTTTTTTTTTCTTTTCGTATTCTACAAAATGCACCCAAATCGTTTTTGCAATCCTCATCTTCGTTTTCACGTTACCATATTTATTTTTAAACACACAATGCACACTCCTTTACAACAGAACAGAAATAAAACAAATAATAAGATATGTAAAAGTAAAAAAAAATAAAAAAATTATATAAATTAATAAAATAATAGTAACGTTCACGTTCTAATAGCGACGGCCTCTCTGTGTCCAAACTCTGAGAGTTCCCATGCAAGAGAGTTTTACATAAATATCCTACAATGAAAAATTAAATGGTCGACACGATTTTTTATAACTCTCGATCGATCAATGATAATAATAAAAATAATTTCAACAATAATAATAACAATAATATTAATAATAATATGTAAGGAAATAAATATAGAAAAAAAATATATATTTATATTTCACACTCCCAAGCAGCCGATGCATTCTAATTAAGAGGAATGAGATAATAAGATAAGTTTGAATAGAAAAAAAATAAAAAATTTTTTTTTCAGTGTAAATAGAATATGTTGGAGAGAATAGAAATAAAACTGTGCGAGCATATTTGCTTCGGTTGTATAGGTATATATAATAAAAAAAAAGAAAACAAAAAATTTGTAATCGAGACTATCAGCATGAAGGAGTGATAAAAGAAATTAAAGGTGGGTAATATTAAATATTATCATTCACGCTCGACTTACAGACTTTATGAATTATGGTTAAACATTTTTTTTTTTTACTCTGTTAGTAACATTTGAATATTATGGCGTTGGAGAATCAAGTCAAAGAGCTTTTGGTGGGCAGGTTTGTTTTTTAGAACAGGACAAAAATTAATGAAGAAAAAAAAA
This sequence comes from Microctonus hyperodae, assembly GCA_030347285.1. Classification (NCBI taxonomy): domain Eukaryota; kingdom Metazoa; phylum Arthropoda; class Insecta; order Hymenoptera; family Braconidae; genus Microctonus; species Microctonus hyperodae. The sequence continues at coordinate 2,503,103 of JAQQBR010000001.1, forward strand.
TGAATAAATAAATAGATGGATGGATAAAATTGCGAGGGCTGCGCGTCATTTGCTTGGTGTCCTAGTTTTCAACTGGATTTGGTTAAACAAATAAAGCCCAATCGAAACCAAGGTCCAAGGCGATTCTTTCATTTACTCTTCTCATCATTTATTCGGTCTGATTATTTGTAATAATAATTGTAATAAAAAAAAAATAAATAAAATAGAATAACAACTGATTAAAAGAACAAAAATATTTTTTTCTCTCTTTTTTCACTATTTTTTTTCCATTTTTATTATCATTCCACATTCAATCACATTTGCAATTATTCATGCGCACAAAATCATACACACAATCATCTTTCTCACTCACACACTCTCTTTCCTAAAACAATTATTTTTTGCGATCCGGTATAACTTTCTGCCTGCAGATTTAAGGGCAATTTTCAACTTACGTGCGTGCTTTGTAAACTCTTCGAACAAGTCATCTCGGTCTCGATTCTTTGGAATATTTCCCACAAACAAGCGGTGATTGTTATAAGATACGGTAACACCAATCTTTTTGCCTTTCCGAATCTCATAATCATTCAGCTGTAAGAATAATGTGGAAGGAGAGTGCCAATTAAGCTTGATCTTTTATACTGATTCTCGCCTGCTTATTGGCTGACTCGAGCAAGTATTTCTTTGACTTTTTCTCATTTTTTTGTTTTGTTTCAATTAATTTATTTTTGCATATATCTTTGTTATGAATTTTTTTTTATATTGTTTGGCAAAGTGGGAATCGCGCGAAGTGAACCTTTGAGGAGTTTTGTTATCCAATAAATTTGTTTCATTTCCATGTTTTATTCAGAGAGGTGAAATGAGTTTTTTTTTATTACAAGAAAATGGTTGTGGGAAATCAGTGTAAATATACACACACATGATATATATATATGTAATATAAATGTAAGTCTGTGAGAATAAGAGAGCGATATATGGATTTGAAGGATGAGTTATAACGTTAAAGGTTTTTGTTTTCTTCTTTTTTTTATAATTATTGATATGGAACCTTTTGAACAAAAAAGATTATAGAGTTAAAGTTTTATTCTTGAATTTTGAATTGCTGAACATTTTTGAGTATATGAAATAGAAGAGGGTGAGGTGATGATAATGATGGTGATAGTAGTGACGGGGGGTGGTTTGTATTGGGGTAGTTGGGAGTGCCTGTCCGTTTGTTAGCGAGCCACACGCCCCAGCGGTCCACACAGGTCTCCCGTACCCCCATGCTCGCGGCTCAAATCACGAATAATAATCACATTTTCACATTATCATAATTTTGCTCTCATTTGTGATTAATTTATTTTTTTTCACCTACACAAAATAACAATAACTCGCGAACAATCACTCATGCCCCATTATCGATACTCAACAGGAGATCGAAAGCAATGAGAATTTATTGATTGATAAACTGAATAAAACAAATAATAAAATCTATCATAAATTGTAAAATTCTTTGAAATCGTCCCCCCATTTTATTTTCTTATAACATTAAATTATCATTCAATTTTTATATTATTTATAATCTTGCTTCTAACGCAAATAATAGTATTTATTTTTTTAGGATACAAGAGCAGGAAATTGGGCTTGAGTAATTTTCCTTTATTTAGAATAATATAAATAGTGAAATAAGTGAAGGAAAAAAAATTTTGAAATATAATAAAGTGACATTGATGATGATAAAAGTATTTAGTGAAAATAAAAATAGAAGAGAAATTAAAAGAATTTTAATGAGTGAATAATGACAGTCGAAACGATTGATTGAATATAAATCTATATAATGCGCAGTAGATAATGAACGTCTCAATCGATAGAAGTAGTAATAGACCACTAGAAGTAGCAACAGTAAAAGTAGTAGTAGAAGTAGTAAAGTTAAGGCAAGTAGTAATGGACAATTTGCCAAAAATTTATTCGACCGACCAAAAGGGGAAAAAAAAAAATTTATATATAAATAAATATACTTATGAATTTTATATATATTTATGGATATTTATAGAGCATAATAGATAATAAAGAGAAAAACGAGCGAGTTTCCTCAATGAATATATATCATATAAAGCAAATAATTCATAACTCAACCTATATGAAAGGGAAAAGAAGACTTGGACCAGAGAGGTGTTACTGTTCACTAATAAACCGAGAGGCAAGGAGGCTGACTAAGAATCGAAGGTGACACAAAATTCAATGCAATCGCGTGATCGCTTGGAGGCTCTCGATAGTTTGTTTTTTTTTGTTTGTTCCATACCATCTACAACCACTACTTAAAAGCTACCACTCTTATATTACAAAAAAAAAAATGAAATAAAATAAACAAAAACAGGTAGACAGGTAGGTATAGGTAAGAGGTGTAGGTAGGTACACACGCCTCGAATTCACTTTACCTGTTAAATTACCAAATTCGTCCAAGATCTCCTCTTTGCCTTTTGACTTTGGTATGTTCCCGACGAAAAGTCGTAGATTAGGAACGCTAATGTTTACTTTCAGACTCTTGCCGGGTTTTATTTCGTAATTATCGAGCTGTGGGATGAAGAAAAACACACACATGCCTAATTTTGTTCCAATGAATTTGTTTCATATAATGCGATAAAATAAACAAAATGTTGCGAATTATTTTCACGGTAAATTTAGGAAAATAAAGATTAAATTAATGGATAAAAAAAAAGAAAAATAAAATAATAAAAATATAATATAATAAATCCAAGTGAGAAAAAATAATAATTTCGATTGTCAATTGGCCCTGGGCATCAGTAAAAATGCTTTAGCATTTTTTTTTATCTTTTATATTCATATTTTTTTTTTACTGTGCCGGGCAACACGTGGCATGCGATTTTGTCGCTCGATTTCTCACAATATAGAAAACCGGGCAATCGCGTGTTTTATAGTTCCTGTAAACAAATTTTCGTTGGATTTTTCGCGAAATTTTGATACAAAATATTTTTTTGTAAATTTCCAAATTGCGAACCAATTAGATTTTTCTTTTAAAACCCTTAAACCAATTATTATCCAAAGAATTTTGATTAATTATTTTTGTGCTTTTTTTCACACATTGCTTTCCCTTTATTGATTTTTCATCAATATATATTTTTTATTCTTTTTCATTTAACTTTTCGAAATTGATCAGGAAGATTCTCCACTCCCAATTTTGCCCACTGAGCAAAGAGGAGAGCTGGAAAAAGAAACTCATCCACAGGACAATGATTAATAACATCTGTCACTGTTATCACGTAGCTAGGAGTTGTTGGAAATTGTCACTACGTGTAGTAATTCAATATGAATAAATGTTTTAAAGGGAAGACATGAATAGGCATGTACATTATATTCATATGCATGCGGTATATTTCCCATGCATATGCATACATGTACATACGGATTGGAAAAAAAAACAGTAGATATATACGTAAATATGACAAATGTGTGTTGGGGGATTTTTTTTTTTTTTTTGAGATGAATCCATGAACATTCATATTTATACTCAGAATAGTACATTGTAATTCAAATAATTTTACAGACATTGCACAAAGTATAAATAGTACGAACATGGATCCACCATTATATGAAAATATATAAAATGTATGTATTTTCTTGCATTCCTTTGAGGAACTAATTCAACATGAACTTGTAATTTTTTATGTAACTTATATAAGGGGAGAATAAAAATAGTATAAAAAACAGGAAATTAATCAAAGAAAAATAATTGAGAATAAAATTTCAAAGGAATGCAGCTATTAATATGACGAAAAGATATTTTGTTAAGAATTCTAATTTTTATAATTAAAAAAGGAGTATAAAAAAATTAAAGGATATCCAATTGGTCCGTTATGGCAATTTGTGTTAAACTACGGGAAAAACTTAAAATTCGATAAAAAAATGTTATGGATGAAACGGTATACGAATAATAACTATTATATATGTCTATGGAGTCGTTTTGTTTTTTTTATATATATATGTATATGTATATATTATGTATATACGAATGTGGAAATAAATAAACATACCTCTCTAACTGCTTGTTGTGCTGCATCACGATTAGTAAATGTAATAAAAGCATATCCCCTGTTGGTACCAGACATGGGATCCATCATTAGCCTAAGATCCCATATTTTTCCACATTTTTCAAACAATGGAATTAATTCATCTTCATACATGTCTTTAGGAATCTTCCCACAAAATACCTTTGTAAAAAAATAAATTTATTCATTAACATTCACGAAATATTAAAAACAAATCTACGATATTTTATTATAGATATATCTGTAATTTTGTTTTTTTTTTTAAATTTATTTTACCTCGCATCCATTGCCCGGTGTTGAGCCCTCCCAATTTGGAGGTGGGCCACCATATTTTCGTTGACCAGTGGTCACATCTAGTGGGTATCCGGTTCTTTCAAGTATCATCTATGCAAAAATATGAAAGAAAAAAAAAATTGAAATAAAATATGTAAATATTCATGATTAAGATAAACTTTTTTTTGTTATTTTAAATATGTATAAAATATAAACATGTGAAAAATAATACGAAAATAAACAAATAATAAATACCTTAATTTTGTCTTCATCTGGAGCTTTAGGCGTTGTACTTGTGCCTGTACCCTGGCCTGCCCTGCTTTTTTGTCTATAGGTCTTCATAACACCACAAAGATACGCCGATTTATTCGACACATGTTCCAAATTAGATTCCAGAAATTGTGTGAGAACATTGAGCGCACCATCAACAGGAAATTCTCTTAGGGCATCCAGTGCTCTCTCATCAAGATCAACGTGGGCGAGTTTGCCAGTTTTATAAATTTCATCTAATTTAGCAGCCACTTTTTCATCGAGTCCATACTGAATTAGCTTTGCAAAATCCTCCGTTCTTTCAAACTCCATTTCCTCCTTTGACTGCTTTTCTTCCATTTTGAGTTCTCCATTTCCTTCTGCCATAGCTAAAACAATCATAATCAACACAGATATAAATATACTTATACATTAATAATAAAATTATAAATTAATAAATTTGTTTGCTCCAAGAAATGCGATATATTTTTTATCTCTTTTATGTTGCTATCGTAAGCAATAATTCGCAATAATACTGATAATAAAAAAAAAATAACAATAATAATAATAATAATATCACTAGTAGTGTAAGAATTAAAAATATTTCGAGTGGTCTCCTGGCTCTCACGTTGTCTGAATAATAATCTGTTTCTACTTTTACGTCTACTAAAGAAATTTATCCATTTGAATTTCACAATATATAATATTAATTGATCAATAATAAAAATTAAAATGATATTTTCAAGTTAACCACAACCATATTGTAATGTAAAAGTCAATATCATCGACGCACTTTAATACCAAGTGCAATTTACTTGCATTTTACAAAACTGCACTTGCGAATAATTTACAATTTGTAACCGTTATTATCCATCAATTTTATCCACGTCATCATAAATAATATTAAACGAACGATATTATTTTTTTATCACCTGGTACACTATGCAATGTGACGCGCAAATAGCTTATTAATCGTTTTATTAATAGCAAAAAATGCGAGTATGTACCCCGTCGTCGACGCACAGAGAATTCCGTCCCAAGCACAATCGCAGACTCCCTTTTTCCCTCTCTCTCCTCTCCGCTCCTCACGTTCTTTCTCTCTTCCACCTTCTCCGGCTATATACACTTGAGTCGAGCGTCACTTTTCCCGCGCTCGCGCTACAAAAGTGGGGAAAAGCCAAAAAGAAAAAAATGTATTTTTTTTTTGTTTCTTATATATTCCAATTTTTTCCTTGTAAACGGCGCGCGTAAACGAGGAAAAAAAAATGGGAATATAACACACACGCGAATTAATTTGGGCGTGGATTAAAAATTAATAACGTAACGTAATTTCAAATATATCACACGAAAGGCACTGAAAAAAATTCCACCACTTTAATATAAATCACAGTACCAATGGATGAACATACTCCAACAGATGAATGAACGAATAAATAAAGAAACAAAAAAGCGTCAATATAATCACAATAACATGTCGCTGCTGCTACTATTGCTACTGTTTTCGTCGTGTTTCACACGGTTTTATCACACATACTATCTACATATATAACTATTTTTTTTTTCTTTATTTTTATTTCCTCATACCGCGAATATGAATTTTAGTAGACAAACCGATAATATAATTTAGACGCCAATGAAAACGCGGTGAATATTAATTTAGTCCATTGACGTTTAATTTTTTTTATCACCTTACAAAATAAAATATGCAGTTGCACCGTGTGCACCGTGATCCGTTGGTACAATTCACCTGCCTCGCCGCACGAGCGCGTCCCTGCGAATTTCACCGGTTCGACGATGCCGCGCGACTATCTCTATCTTACTTTGCCCCACCCCGCATTCACTGCGAGCAACATCTACATACGCGTTGTTCGTCGCGATCGTCCACCGTCTACTCCTCTGGTTTTCACAACTGTACCACAATATATATTTATAATATATATACATATGTATACGATATTATATGAATAAGTAAAAATAACCCATTAATTTTCGAAATATTTCTAATAAGAAAACGATAAAATTACCTCGAAAAGAATAAATATCAAAATTGCACAATTTGTTGCGGATTTTTTTTTTCCTCTCTGCTTTTTTCCTCGCACTTTTCTATGTCTGTCTATTTCCCTCTCTCTCACACTCTCTCGCCACCTCCAGCGCGGGGAAATGGCGACAGAAGTGAATAGAGAAGAGAATGGCAACGTAGCAGATGGAGCCCGGCACTTGGTCGCTCAACGAGAGACGTCAAAACGTGATCGCGAACTTCTACGGGGTCCACAACACGACGCGCAAAGAGAAATGCTCGAACCCAGAGGCCGCTTGTGTTAGTAGCAGCAACACAGCAGCCGCCGTCGCGATCGCCAGTTGGCCATTTTCATGTCGGCCTGCTGCTTTACCAGACGCGCACTCTCATTGGCTAATGCGAAAACCCCCAAGAAGAGTGTGCAAAAATAAAAGAAAAGAAAAAGGAAATAATAATAAAGAAAAAAAAATACAAATGAGTACGTAAAAGCGCGCGGAGAGGGAGAGAAAAAGAGAGAATGAGAGAAGAAAGGAGAGCGTGTATATGTGTGTGTATATATGAGAAAGAAACGAAGATGGAGTGAGAATAGAATGAGACAACGATAGGAGATTAACAGGCGCGCAACACATGCAGTCCGGGCTCTTTGCGAACAACGAACTGTGAGCTCAGTCCGATGCACTCGAGGCCAAATTTCTTAGCGTATTGCATGTCGCGGTTTCACCTTTCTTTCTCTCTCGCGCTCATTTTGGTCTCCTCATTTTACTTCCCCCTCATTGGCCCACTCTATCGCTCGTCCCTCTCTTATTTTTCGTCTTTGGTTTTATGCACTTTTTTTTTTTCTTTCCTCTTCCAATGAGTGGAGACGAGTTTGAAAATCTGTTGGTTCGCTTGTATGCAACGGAATTATAACCTGGAGAATCGCCTGATGAATTCGTGAGAACAGCAATGCCAATTTTCAACAAGATACTTTTAAATGCACGTTTTTTTATTTAAAAAAAAAAAGAAACAATTTTTTATCTTTTTTCTTTTATTTTTATTCTTCAAAAGGATAAATTCTATTCAATCTATCTAATTGAGTTGTATTTTTTTGTAGGTTATTTTTAACCTCAAATAAATCAATATAATTTTCGTATAATCGTTTCAATATTAGCGAATGGTGAGACAAAATAAAATTCACAGAAAGTGAAAGTAATATATGTAGTATATTCACTACAACGAATAGTGTTTAATGTTGGAATAGGTTAATGCAATGCAAAGTTATAGAGCGTGCGTCGATAAACAAGAGAGCCTGAAGTAGAGAAGGACTCGGTGGCCAGACGGTGAGCGAGAGAATTGAAACGGACGATTACTCACTCACTCACTCATTCGTTGTCGTGTCGCTGACCGGACGTACTTGCACATAACCTTGCAAAAATTGCAGACGTTAGTATAGAGACGAAAAAGAGAAAGAGAGAGAGAGAGACCGAGATATCGAATGAGAATGAATAGATGAGAAAGAGAGAAATAGTAAGCGATAAGGACAAATAAATACGCCAGACGACCTCGTCGCTCCTCCAAATTAATGGCGGAAACTTTGCGCGCGCAAAAAATAAAAGATACAATTTTTGTACAGTATATGTTAGCGTGAATGAAGTATATAATGTGTGTATACCTGATAATTAATTTGCTATAACCAAATTGTTGCGTTATATTTTTATTCTGTCCAATTGGTGAATCCTTTTTTTTTTCTTTGTTTTGTTTTTGTATATGTTTTGTTTTTAGATTTAATTTTTTTTGTCGGAACAAAGCACCCGATTCAACACACTGCAATTGATGATATCTCGAGAATTATTCGTGTTGTGCGATTCATATTAGTTGAACACACGTTCGACGAGTCACAGTAAATATATATATGTATGTATATATTTATATATTAATTATAAAACGCCAATGAATGAGAATTAATGTAATATTGAATAATAAAAAAAAATAATAAAGAAAAAACTGATATAAAGTAATAATAACAACAAAACACTTTTAGATAATTGATAAAAAAAAAAATGAATTAACTCGCGAACTCCTGTTTCTGAAAACTGTTTTTGAATGAATAAAAAAACAAATAATTCACCGTCGTTTTTGTTTATGTTAAAACGTAACACCAAAAAAAAAAAAAAAAAAATAATAAAAACGAAACAAACAAAAAAAAACACTGATTTCAACACGTTGATAAACTCCAAATTGGTTTTAAGTTTTTTTTTGTCACTGACACGATCAACAATGATTTATTTTTTTTTTCTTCAATTTTGTCGTTGTGGTAAAAAATAATTTTATTTATTTATTTAAAATAAAATTTATTGATGTTGTTAGTCCTCTTGAATAATTTTTAATTTCGCAGTACTCCAAAATAATATAGTGCATGAAATAAAGTGTTCCGTTGTGTTTGTTGTAAATATCCCCGAGATAAAATTCCAGGCACTTTGCAAAACGTCTCGATGGTTAATATTGCAGTGAGTGAGTGTGCGGCACAAAGTCCGTGGCACAGCAGTGTTTTTGGGTAAATATCCTCCTTTCTCGTGTGGTGCCTACATAGCCGTGTGATGCATAAATTGGACTGTCGCCGAGAGAGCGGTGCAACGATGCAAGCCCCCGCGAAACCAAACCAGTTTGCCAGCTTGGGCTGCCACAACTCGATGGTTCGAGTTGCGCCCCAATCCAATCCGATTCAACCGTTGCCTCTCTTTCGCGGTATATACAAACCAGCCCCGCCTTTACCAGGGCTGTGCCAAAATCTTATTCGCACCTTTCAACCGCGAAAAATTTCTTCAGTCCAGCCTCCTTTCTCCCCTCGTCTATCTCCACACAATCACTTCAAAAATAAAATTCAATTTTCAGTTTAACTTAATACTAAAATCATTTTCCCACATATAAATTTCGCAAACTAGTTTAGCTTTAAAATTTCGCAAACCCTACAACTCGTATTCTTTCTCATTAAATTTATTTTGTCCCATTATTTTTTTTCCGCATGATTAAAAATAAACAAAAAAAAATATTTAACAGATTAAATTTTAGGAATGATTCATTTCAATTATTCGGATCACACATTTTTTTTTCCTCTTGTTTCAATGATAATGTAAGGATAAAAATATTAGTTGTAGTAGTAATGATAATATTAGTAGTAGTAGTAGTAGTAGTAAAGAGTGGAGCAGAGCGACGCAAGGAATTCCCCAGACACAGTCTCTCTCTTTCCTTCCTCTCTCTATTATTCTCTTCCTCTCTCAATGTACATCGTAGAACGCATGTGTGCGATTCGCAGACGCCTGACCTCGGGAATAAAAGGACCGCGTGTTCGCACTCGGACCAGCGCGACGCTTGTTTTGTCATTGTCGTCGTATATATAGTAGTAGTTGTCGGTTAGCTCATTCCCTTTCTCATTTTTATTTTACTACATTGTTCTTGCACGCATGCATGAATATATATATCTATATATATATGTACGAATGTATGCATGTATGTATGTACTACATTTTGACGGCGGGGCACACTATTAAATCGCATTGTCGTCTCATTTCCAAAATAAAATTTCTACACGTTATGAGTATACACATAAACATAAATTTAAATATTATAATTCTATACATGTATAAATAGAAGAAAAATATGAAAAAAAAAAAATAATAAAGAACGTTGAAAAATAAATAATCACGAATTTAATGACAAAATTAAAAATCATTTTCATATCATAACGTATTTATATAAATAAATGTAATAAATGTGCATCGAAAGGTGACGATTGATGCGCAGACTTTGGAGCGCGCGGGATCGAATGAGTGAGCAAAATTACTATGTCATAGGGAAGACGAAATGCATGTATATATACAGGGGAAAAACGGAGATGGATTAATGGCAATTGGATAGAGAGAATGAGAGATGGAAAATTAAGCAACGACAAGTAGTCACACCCAGAGCATCTGTGTAGAAAGGACACGAATAAAATGTTACGGCCCTGGCCTCGACCGTGAGTTTCGTCTGGTCGAACTATAAGCGTGCACCCGCGTCTCCTCTCGAGCGAACGGGAGCATGATGGGGTATAAGAAGAGACGAATAAAACGAAAAATAGTAGGAGGAATATATATGTATATGTTGGACTAAAGGGGGTGAGAGGGGAATAAATTGGGGAAAGAAGACGAGAGTGGAGAAGGAATTAAAAAGAAGAAAAGAAAAAAAAGAATGAGAAGGAATAAAGGGAAAAAAATATGAGATAAAAGAAATGGGAAGAAGGCGCGAGAGAGGAAGAGAAGAGAGCCAAAATACGCGACGACCACGCTTGCAGAAACCTGTTCTCATATCTTTTCAGCTTTCCTCATGATTATTATCGTGTCCATCGAGAGAACAAACTTCTTCGTTGCGTTTTCGGTTAATATTTATGTTTAGAGGGAGTTTGGTTATTTTAAAGAAAGTATTTTGCTTAGAGCAAATAAAAAAATTTCGAAATATATTCATGTATGGATGTATGGGAGAAGCGTTGAAGGCTGTATAAAAATTCTGATGAATTGTGCGCTCACTTTGTTCAATCGAACGAGACGCGCGCGCTCTCGGCACAATGCACTTTTTTTTTACACGCTCGAGCGGCAGAGTGCATTGTCGTGGGAGGCTGAAATTCAAACGGGCCTGACAAACAAACTTGGTGGTGGCTGTTCAATGCACTTTCACTACTGACTCGATTTTATATTCTATTTCATTTGCTCTATCGTTCGCTCGTTGGCTTTCACCCCATGCAAGTCAAAGCATTCGTGCTCGGGTCGTTTAACTAAATCCCTTTTGTTCTATGAATATCGTTTAGTTATCATAGTCATACGAAAAAAAAAACATTAGAAGAAAGAAAGAAAGAATAAAAAAAACTAGTAAAAATAACCTACTATGGCATATAAATTTCACTGTTGTACAATCTACAAATATCATTTACAAATAAATTATTTTCCCTTCCCAAATGAAAAAAAAATGTATAAAAAATAATATCCAAGAAAAAATAAAACAAAATCATAAATAATTACATTTTATATCTACAAATTATGATAAATATTAATAAAATTATTTTTGTTTTCTATATTTTACCGTACGTTATCACTGATAAAAATAAAATAAAAGCCTTTGGGAAATCATGGTCACACGAAATTGTAAAAAGAATCGGCAACAGGTGTCAACTATATAAAAGAGAGGGCACATATACATAAAGAATTTAAAAGATCCGACGCGCTTCCGGCGGGTAGGAGGGTTCGGTCCCCGGGGCGGACAGGAAGGGTGCGAGCGGGAGGAAGGGAATAAGAAGGGGGAGAAAGAGTGAGCGACGAGACAGGGGGTGAGGGGACCATGCAATATACAGCCTCTACATGATAAAGAAACGCGGAGTACAGCTGTCCCTCGTATCCTCAAAAAACTCGTCTGAATTTTATACGCGATACAACGCACTGCGTTTCGTATTACGCATGTAGTACATATACATACTTATATGTACTCTCTCTTTTCTCCCACTGAGGTACTTAGTCGGCTCAAGCTCTCTCTTCACAATAAATTTTCTCCTTCTGTCAAAGCTGAATGCATTTGTGAATATGCATGTGCAATATACCATGGGAATATTGCGCTTATGCTATTCAATTGAATAATATTTGTACTGAAAAAAATAAAAAAGAAAATTATATAATTGAAAATATTATTTTTTTATATATATATATATTTTCACTTTTTTTGAAATGTAAAGAAGAAAAATAAAATGAATACTAAGAATATTATTGGATATTTTTAGTATTTCTGACGATAATTGAATAAATAAATAAATATATAAAATTCAAGAAAATGAAAAATAAACAGTTAATCAAATGATTTACCCATGTTTGCAAGAATCGGCAAAGTGATTACACTAACCGACGTGCATTTAATCTCGTGGACAAGAGGCCATCGACACAGAAGCATATCTCGCAAAAATAACACTCTCGTCATAAAGCAAATGCGTAAAATCACATCGTTTTTTTTTTCTTTTTACAAACACACTATTTCACGCTATCATGTCGTCATTTTTTTTTTCTCTGTATAAATTCAAGAACGACAAAATAATTCATATACAACACGATATAATCACTATTCATTCTTCAACAAGAATATTATTCGTTTCATATTTAATTAGAGATTTAATAATCATACCTAAAAATTAATAATTAATAACATTAATAGAAAAAATAAACTTGTTATAAAAATGCGTGAGAATTTACTCTCTGAAGATGTCTCTATAAATTACAATCTTTCCAAGTAAATATATAATATAATAAAACATAATAACGTCACCTGAATTGGATTCAATTTTTTTTTCTCCTAAAAATATAAAGTAACATCAGATTATTTTTGAGTAAATGCACAAGCATAATATCTTTATATTTGCCTATACATATCCATACACATTGCAATATAAGCTGTGTATCGTCGCATCTGCACTTGTTTCCCACGTAAATATCGCGATTGTATAGCCCCTGAAAAATAATAGTATACCAAGTGATTTATATATGTATATGTATATAAATATATAGCAAAGAGATATTAAAACGAGTGACAGAAAGAAATAAAAGAACCATACTGCACAATATATATCAGAGAGGACTTTTCTCAGAGAGCTGGTGTAGAAAAAGCAACGGTGGAATAATAAACAGGAGCATTAACTGAGACCCCCAGCAACTCGTCTATAGCTCTCACTACTACTTCTTCCTCTTCTTCTTCCTCTTCTTTCCATCTCATATTGAGCTTAAACTTGCACATTGACATCATTTCTCCCATCCGAATATCCAAGAACTCGTTCATCATGTAGTGGCTATGAGGAAATTCTTCATTCTCTTCACTCTCCTCCATGTGTATTTTTTTTTCTCTTTACATATGTATTTATATGTATGTATTTTTTCATCTTTTCTGGTTTCCTTCACTTTCATAATATAAACGAGCTGTGAATGCCACCCTTGTGTATAAGACCGTGAACCTGATGTACATCAAGGCGACATAGGTCTCTCGCACCTCTTGCTTTTATGGCATCTATGAGGGCAAGGGTGGACATTGGTGTGTATACACAAGGGTGAAAGTGAGACAGAATATGTGTGTAAAAAGGGGAGAGTCGACAGGGGGTCATTGTACCACAGGGTGCTATTCTCATCTGCATTACAATGATCGGCTAAATGTTATGTCCTCCCGTATTAAGTCACCGCGATTCTTTCATTTTTTTCCTTGTTTTTTCGTCTCCTCTTCATTCTTTACTTCCACTGTATGTATGTTAGCTCTGATGGGAACGTTCATCTAACCCTCAATCTGGGCGGTATATGTCCAAAATGCTTTCTCTATTTCTCTGTATTCTCTACATTTTTTTTTTGTGTTTTTTCGTTGTCCATGGATATTTTGTGGTTTACTATGAACACGTATATATTTATAAGTACACAAATGGCTGGGAGATAATGTAAAACGGGTTGAAAGGGATTTTTGCCACGGGACAACGACCTTACTCTCTGTTATATTTACTTTCATGTGTACTTTGTACAAGAAATCGTACCTTATGTGGGTATATGACATGACGCATGAAGGTGAAACGGGTTTTAGTATTTTTACAGACAATTATTTGTACGAATGGATAATAACGGAAGTGAATATTTTTGCTGAATATTTTTTTGGAATGTTATGTACTATTCAAAGGTGAATAAAGCCGCGCAAATAGTTTATATAACTGAAATGTGAGGTTAAGTTATATCTTGCGACAGCTGCGCCACAATCAAACGCGGGAAATTAAAAATATAATTTATTTTTTCTCTACTCTTAAAAACACAATTTAATATTAATTATCTATAAATATTTTTCATTTATACGATATATCTCAACAAAAAATTTTACTTATTAATCATACATTAACAATTAATTGGATGCAAGTGAAATTAAATTCATTCGTCAATTCGATTAATCGAACATCAAATATCGAGCGATATATATAGATATACGATATATACTTTATATATATTTGTCATTATGTACAATATATATATATTATTTTTTTGAATTTTCAAATTTCCGGCTGTGCTCTCTCATATTTGAATTTTTCTCAGAAAATTAAATTTATAATTATTCAAACTCTTCGACTTATAAAATTAAATATAAAAAAATGTTAGGTTATAAAATTAGTTTGATTTGACTATGTAGATACTGTAGAGTTAGTTAGGTCATGAGCCCCCCCTTTTATTACTTTTATTACTACATACACAGTATAATCGTCAACATCAACCAACTACTCATAAACATATTATTCAAACAAATGCGGGCGTGTCAGTCATAATTATTCTCGCCAAGTTAACATGGTGCGGTGATTGAAATGTACGGTTCATAAAGTAACAAACAATAATTAAGAAGTTGCTATCGAAAGAAGAAACAAAGTATAAGCAACGGTAATTATTGCGAAATTCATAACAATGGGGCTTTTAAACATGATGGCAATGTTTGTTGTCGCTTGTCTTGGGCTGGGCGTTGTCGGCCAATACGAATGGCAACCAAAAGATGCATTCGATGAAATAAAAATAAAAATGGACAAAGTCACTAAAGATAATTGTGAAATACAACACTTTGGTGATCTGTTTTTACCTGATGACAGTGTCTCTCACATACCAGATATCAAAGACATAAATATCAATCCAGTATTTCCAAATAGAACAGCACTACTTCATCTTCATAACATGGCTTTGAGTAGATCATTCTTTTGGAGTTATATACTTCAATCGAGATTTATTAGACCTGCGATTAATGATACATACGATCCAGGAATGATGTATTATTTTCTATCATCAGTTGCTGATGTATCATCCAATCCACATATCAATGCATCAGCTACTTATTTTTCACCTAATATGTCATATTCATCCAGCTATCGTGGATTTTTCAACAAAACAATGCCTAGATTTGCACCTAGGACATTTCGTGCTGATGATTTTAATGATCCTGTTCATTTAGAACGAATATCCACGAGAAATACCTTTCGTGTTAAAGATCTTGGTGCTTTTCCTGCTGATAGTCTCAGCTCGGATTACACCTCAGAAAATTATCGAATTAACGAATGGTAATTTATTAATATTAAATACAACCATGTATTTTTTATTCATTTACCTCTAATGTTTTCTATGATAATTAATTGGAAAAAAAATAATATTCTTTAAGGTACAAAGCTTGGTTGCCTGATAATCCTGGCAAAAGACACGACACGAAAACTACATATCAAATTGAAATAAGATACGCCAACAATACTAATGAAACATTTTCATTCCATGGACCACCAGGTATAATATAAATTAATTCACAAAGTTGTTTGAGTATATTACTGTTTTGATTATATTAGTAATTTGATTAATGATCATTTTTATCTTTTTTTTTTTTCTATTTAGGTGCTGATGAATCTCCTGGTCCAGTGAAATGGGTGCGACCCTATTTTGATTGTCATCGTTCAAACCGTTGGATGGTTGCTGCAGTTGTTCCCGTCGCAGATATTTATCCTCGTCACACGGGTTTCCGTCACATTGAATATCCAAGGTAAGTATCAATTTTTTGGCATTTTCTTTAAGACGAGTTATTACACGTGCAAGTACCAGATGTTCATTTTATCCGGGTGATATTGCTTCCCAAGCCGTAAAGAGATATTTTTATTGCATTGCGGATGTTGCTTTACTTGTGTGTATGTATTTATATGTAGTTGTATATAATAATTTTGGACCTTTACTTCTTAATGAATTCACCGTGGAATATAAGGTCGCAGGGGGTCGCGCAATGTATTCCCTCGTGTTTTACGTTGTTTCTCCGGTTAAACGGGTATGATACAACACCACCCCATAGTTGATGGTCTTGAGAGAATGAACAGTGAGGAGCTTAGAGAATGAATGATGAGAATAGAAGAGAATGAAAAAAAAAATAAGAAGAAAAAGAAGAATTATAAAATCACGGTCGGTGTGAATAACATGACTGCGTGGATTAAATGCTTGAAAGGATTAAGATTTTGTATTTCGATAGGAGTAACATTGATTGTTCGTCTCTCGCGACTCAATTTCTACTTTTTTTTTATCGTTTCAAGTGCCGTCAAGTTTTGGTCACTTCACTGGAACCGCAAAATCTGACAACTTCAATTGTAAACCAGTTTTTAGAAATAAAATATATACATATTTTTCTTTTCTTTTTTTCTTAGATACACCGCTGTGACGGTAATGGAGATGGATTTTGAAAGAATTGATATTAATCAATGTCCAAAAGGATTGGGAAATAATGGACCTAATCGTTTTGCTGATACGGCAAGATGTAGAAAATCAAGTACTGAAGTGAGTGAATATAATTTTATATATTGTGATTTTTTTTTCTATTGCTGATGGATTTTTTAAATGAAATTTTTTATTGTTTCAAGTGTGAACCGTTGCACGGCTGGGGTTTTCGAAGAGGTGGCTATCAATGCAGATGTAGACCAGGACATCGATTACCTTCGATGGTTCGTCGACCGTACTTGGGAGAAATTGTTGAAAGAGCTACGCAAGAACAATACTACAATGGATTTGAATGCACAAAGATAGGATGTAAGTGTCTTTTTGTAATATAAACATTTTTGTTTAATTTATTATTGAATGGTTATTTGTTGAAATGTTGATCATTTTTTACTTTAAGGGATTCATAAATTGCCTGTTCAATGGGAAAAAGCGCCACCTTATATGCGAGAAAAATATCTTGAACGACATTATGAGTATAAAAATTTTTCAACTGGTCCAGCTGCTTTACAAACTGAAAGAATGAATATACACCAAGCTCTGAATTTTATCCTTGGCGTTAATGCCAAGACTTGTTCCAAGTAAAATTATTTCATCACATTTTTTAAAATTTATTGGACAATTTTAGAAATTTTTAATTTAAATTACAGATATACTAAAGATGAATTAACACTTCATGGTGACATTGGATTTGGAAGTACAGAATTTTTCGAAAATGAGGCAAAAATGGCTACCAGATTAGCCAATTTTATCAGTGCCTTCCTTCAAATATCTGATCCCCATGAAGTTTATTCGGGTACACGAGTGCCAGATCGGCCTCTATCAGAAGATCAAATGATTGGAGAAACTCTCGCTCTTTTATTAGGTGATACGAAGATTTGGAGTGCTGGGACATATTGGGAACGTAATAAATTTACAAATAGAACATTTTTCGCACCTTATGCTTGGAAAACTCAATTGAATTCAAGAAAATTTAAGCTTGAAGACTTGGCACGACTCACTCAACCCGGTAACAATATTTTTTTTAGAAATAAAAATAATTAAAGTGTAATAAATTTCAATAAGATATTTTTAACAGAGGAAGTTTACACAAACAAGCCATGGTTCAAATTTTTACAACAACGATGGGCAGCAAACTTTGACGATCTTGAGAAATATTATTTACACATTAAAATCCGTAATAATGAAACTGGAGAGTTGAGCCATAAATACGAGCATTATCCAACTTTCTACAGGTGAGAAAAGAAAAGGAGATGAGATAAATACATCTGAATATTTTCTTTGGGGTTATTAAAAAATCGCAAGATGACATTGAAGACGTATAAAAGGATTAGGGTTACGGGGGGTCCCAAAGGATTGATATTCTTATGAAATAGGCTTTACCTACGTGTTATAATTTATTTTAATGCTTTGGAATGGGCGGCTTTTTTGTTATTTAGGGCAGCAAACCTGAATCATGGCCACTGGACCACTCCTTATTTCGATTGTAACGGCAAAGTGGATAAATGGGTAATTACCTATGCATCCCCATTTTTTGGTTGGGACAGCTTGAAGGACAAACTGGAATTCAAGTGAGTATTAACGTTTGTTTATGTATTAGTACTGAATATCCATATGTGCATGGATAAAATAATTGTTAATGTGCAAATAAATTGAGTGTGAGATAGTTTGGTATAAAACCAGTCCATGGGGGACCAAAAGCGGAAAGATAGTAGAGTATCATATTTAACATTGAGACACACGTTACAGGGGTGTGGTAGCGGTGACTATGAACTTGCTTCAGCTGGATATTAACCAGTGTGACGACAAATTTTACGTTCCAAATGCGTTTAAGGACACCCACAAATGCGACAGGAAGACATCATATGTGAGAATTATTTCCCACATTATATTTCAATCAATTTCAATCAACTAATAATTTTTATTCCTTCGTCTCATTTATTTTTTAGTGCGTTCCAATATTAGGTCGAGGCTTTGAATCGGGTGGATATAAATGCGAATGTAAGCAGGGCTATGAATATCCATTTGAAGATCCAACTACGTATTACGATGGACAAATTGTCGAGGCAGAATTCTCCAATATTGTAGAGGATAAAGAAACGAGATTTGATATGTTTAAATGTCGTTTAGCAGGCGCTGCATCAGTACAATCAAGTTTGGTGTTAATTATCTGTGGATTATTATTCGTTATCCGAATTCTTCGCAGATAAATCATCAATTTTTTTATTATAATATTAAGAACAAAAATGCTATTCAATTAATCCGTCCAGAATCTTGTTTTTAATTTTTTTTGTTATATGCTTTACTCTAATGTTATTTTAATGAAATATCTATATGAAACTTTTGGATAATTATTTGCAATTTTTTAAATATTTTTAATATCAACATGTGCCGTTCATGAACAAAAAAAAATGTGCCTTTGAAAAATTACAATTTGTGCTCAACACAAATTTGAATTATATAAATTCAGTTATTTTTAAATAGTGTATAAGAAATATTTCATGTT
Organism: Microctonus hyperodae; assembly: GCA_030347285.1. Lineage (NCBI taxonomy): Eukaryota > Metazoa > Arthropoda > Insecta > Hymenoptera > Braconidae > Microctonus > Microctonus hyperodae. The sequence goes on from JAQQBR010000001.1 coordinate 2,522,453, forward strand.
CTTACACATTTTTATATTTACATATAT
>JAQQBR010000001.1:2527689-2540040 GCA_030347285.1 Microctonus hyperodae
GCTGCTGCTGTTTTTGCTGTATAGACGATGCGTAAGAAGGCGGAGGTGGAGTATTGCTTGTAGAAATTGGCTGAGGTGAAGTGGGAGCAATTGCAGTTTGAAGTACTGGCTTTTGAACTTGTGTACTTTTCACTGATTGCATGATAATTGGCGGTTGTGTTTTTGCTTGTCTTGCGCCCCATGCTTGAAGTGGTGTTGGTCGCGCCATTGATCCTTGAGAGCTTGATGACCCCGTTGAAACTGTTATGGGACTTGGCGATCCTGCTGAAGTTGGTCCAGAATAAATGCCCGACGATGGACTTTTTCGATAATCCTGTTGCGATTGAGTTGGACTTTGACGATTTTGCATTGATGCACTGTACGAGGGTGGATGAACTGGACCCGATGCCGAAGTTGATACTATTGGATACGGCGGTGGTGGCTCAACTTGAGTACTGGAACTGCTATTGCTCGATTGATAGATACTTAATGCTTGTATTTGTTGTGATAATTGTTGTTGGACTTGAGGTCCATTTTGGACAATCATTGGTTGTCGGCCATTGGTTGTGTTACTAGAACTCGCTACTGGACTTGTGCCACGTTGAGGTGGATTAACTGAACTCGAAACGGATGTTGAGCTACTTGGATTTGCGGCTGGTGCACGCGATGGCACAACTGGCGCAGGCGACATTCGCTTGAGCATTTGTTGCATATTCGTAGGTACATTCGCCTGATTATACGGTGTATGAGGTGGCGGTGGTGGTGGTGGCGTTGAACTACATCGCGGTGGAGGTGGTGGTGGTGTTTCTCTTTCAGCAAAGCTGCTCGGTGAATATTGACGACTGAGTTGAGGATGTGGACTGAGTTCGGTTAACCGTGGACTATCGGATCGTGAACTGCCCGCACCACTATCTAACGCTGGACTGCCACGTTGAAGACTCAATTCACGTTCAAGACTTGGTTTTCGAATCAATTTTGTATTGAGTTTCCCCAAGCCATTTAGTGCTTCACCCTGCGCCTGTTTTAATAAATCAATTGCTGCGTCTAACCGCCAACCAGCCATCTTCAATGCTCGCATACCAGTTTCCTAATAAAATAAACGAGTAAAAAAACAATGCATATGAATAATAGCTAAAATATATATATTATAATTGATAATATACCTCTGAGTAACCCATTGCTAATAATTGTCCGAGAGCTTGACGTTGTTCAGGTTTATCAACAAGTGATCCTGAAGCACCTGAAAGACCACTTAATCCCGAAGCTGAACTCACACCACTGGTGGTGGATAAAGTGGATATTGTACTCGCGGCACTGGAGCCTACTTCCCCCGTACCTCCGATATTAGCGAAAGGAAGCAGAGAATTGCGAATTTGTGCTAAAGCTTGTTGGTGATATCCAGAGCCGCGAGTGCTTGACTTGCTGACGGCAGATGGATTCATAGTGGCCCATGCTAGGCCCTCTGGGACCTAGCTCCAATCCAACAGCAGCATTAACTGATCTATTATATATCAATAATTAATAATGATTCGATTATAATATCATCTATTGTTTGAGTTTATAAATAAACAAAAAATATATAAAATACTTACGGAACAATTATGTTTGTTTTTTTTTTATTATTTCAATGAGGCAGATTGTAACTTTTTGACAACATCATGTCTCTGTCCTCTCAGTGGTATAAACTTCCACAATAACAATAACAAAATTGATCTTTCGATCAAGAATATAATATATACACAATTATTGTACTCTCATCGATAAATAAAATAATTGATTTATATCCACACTTAATATATAATGTGGTATTCAAAACAACACATTAATGTAGTAGTAATAATAATATATAATTTAGAAACATTGTACAATATAATGAATTTGTCCTTGCACTCTGTAAACATAAATGAATGAATTTTTAGGTTATATTATAAATCACATCACAAATATTATAATAAATTGTTGATATTAAATATTATAGATGATAAAATGAGTATGACAAATACGTACAAAATCATTGAGCACTTATTTTTACTGTTCCACAAATCCACAAGTAAAAATTAAGATATAATCACAGATGTAACCTATTAATCGATGACTTGATTATTAATAAATCGTGATATAATGAATTTAATATCATGATGAAAAACACGATATTGGTCAGGACAATATTGAATATACAACACGGTGAATTATCGTAATGATATGTCCCTTTAAAGCCAAGGCGATGCCATCATCAGTGTATGGTAACCGAGCATATTCCGTTTCCACTATTGCACACCAGCCAAGGGATGTCCAAGTGGTTCCCATAGAATTCACCCTTTGCTATTTATCTCGTAGTAAAATTCCACGTCTCAACGATCCCCGGCCGCAATTATACCACCGACAACAAAGAAAGATACGGCCGTAAATTACTAAAGTAACTGGCAGCCATTTTGAAGTGCCACATTCCTACACCGACTTGACACTCTTTTTCGTAATTTACGGTGAGCATGTAACTCGCCCCATGGAAAAACTAATGGTTGACTATGGTACTTTTTCATGGATTGTATAATCATCATTTTTACTCAATTCATCATAAATAATTATTGTTATTTAAAGCTCCAATATTTATTTTCGTATTAAACGAAAACGCGTTGGACATCAGTACAGTACAACATATGCATTCATATTTGTAATATCGGATGAGAAAGGGCGGTATGTTCAAATAGAAAAAATGTGCGGTAATTAGGTAAATTAAATTGACATATATATCATTGTATTATGTATTATATTTTAATTGTTGATATTAATAACAGTCATTAATGTAAGATTAAATTAATTACTTTATTAATGTCAGGTAAAATTATAATTTAATATTTGGTTAAATATATAATCTTCTGATGTTCAGTAACAAATAAATTCCTTCTTTACCGACAGTGGAATATCAATTATACAATAATTTCAATTTATATATTTATTCATATCTACTCAGTGCTTTTAGTAGATGAATATAATTAAGTTATTTTTTTAGAAAATTTTACCATTTTATATTATAATAATAATGTCATGACTGAATTGAATTTATTATGCTGTGACAAAATGCGTTATATACAAATTAAAATGATTCGTCAATTGAAATAAAATTTCAAGTATTTTCAATACTATTTATTTTTTTCCAGGCTTTAAATTTTTTCGTGGTGGTGCACCCCATCGTAAAGATGTACTGTCTACTGTGAGTCGTGGCCTTTTGAATTGATTACTTTTTATATGTTCCTCAACTAATTTGGGCGTGACGCAAATTACATGTTGTCCTTTCCAATACTTAACCATATTCATGCTTTGTAATGTGGAAATAATATCTGTAGGTGAAATACTGGTCATTTGGCTAAGAAAAAAAAATAAACAAACACAATTGAATTAAAAATAAATTATTGATAAATATTGAAAAATATATATATTTTTTATATTGAGAAATAATTAATTAACTAAATATTACCTTAAATCTTTGATACTCAAAGTTCCTCTAAAGTCTCGTAATATTTCGAGAAGTATCCAACTCCAATAACTGCGATAAGAGAGTTTTCCCAAATCACTTAATGGTTTTTCTGGACTTCCAACTGTTTGCTCGATTCGACTTAATTCATAACTGAATGCAATAAGTAGTTTTCCATAACCTTGTCGTTGAAATGGTGGAAGTGTTAATATACAAGCGACGTTATTTCCGTCTGGTGATTCTTTTTCCTTCGAGAAATACCCCACGAGATGTGCTCCATGTTTATCAACTTCACAAAGAATATAAAAAAGAAAAGGCTCAACATCGAAGTATAGAGTTTTGTGATCGAGAAATAATTTTGCCAATAAACACAAATTCTGACAATAAATTTTATGCTCTCGTCCATCCACTTCCCAAATACTCAATGTTCCTTTTCGATATATTTCTTTACCAACTGGTTGTCTATGTGTACATTCACTCTATAATAAATAATACATATCAATTAATAAATAATAGATGTATAAAATACTGAAAAATATTAACTTACCATGTGATAACGATAAGTTTTTTCCAATCGCATATATTTTAAACAATATTCACATATCCATAATTTTGGTTGTTTTCCATATTCTTCTGGATAAGGACTGAAATACCATGTATCTATTTCGTATCTTCCTGCGGATAAACTTTGAAAATAGTGAGCCTACTTTTGTAATTAATACTATCAATAACATAATTAAATATTATTTTTCAACATACCTATTTGGATTTTATCGATATATTTAACTTTTGTAATAGCTTCGTGTTCCTTTTCGAGTGCAGCTGTCGTTGGATCCATTTCCGCATAAGTCTACAATAAAAAAATTAACTAAAATAAATACATAAATGTTGAGGGGCAAAAAAATTCTGATTCATACTTTTTGTATGTGATTAATTTCATCATGTCTTCTTTTCTGATTTCGTGTTATTTTACGATCAGATGAGTCAGCCAACAAATCACTAGCAGGATTGTGTTCACTATTTTTCCATCGATTGTCACTCATGTCAAATCTACTAGACATTATCCGATCTCTTGGTACCCATTCGTCCAATCTTCTATTATATCCCTCATAATGTACATAATACTCATAATGTCCTTCACCCTCATTAAATCGTGTTTGTATAATTTCTGCCGGATCTATAAATACAAACAAATAAACAATAATTATAAAAATAATTTCATTCATATAAAATCAAAAATAATCTACACTTTTCTCCAAGTTTAATTGTACAAAATTATATAATATTAGAATTGATGTATAAAACAAAATATACAATATTTATATAAATAAATAATAATATAATAAAATACATAATATTAATATTAAAATTAATAAGATATATAAAACAGATCAACCATTAGACAAAATTTTGAATGTAAATGTTAAAAATTATAAATACCGCGATTTATATTTAAAAATCGAATTAAAACGAAGTTAGCTGAATGTAAATCGGCGTTTTATAAATGCATTGATGAACTTACGCCAAGAATCATCTGATCTACGAACGAGATAATGTTCACCAATATCCAATGGAAGTTCTTCAAGACTATCAGCATCATCTCCTGAACCTTTTCCACCATTTGTTAATGTGTTTTCTCGTTTGTCGTGCTTCACCATTGTTGTATCTTTTGCACCTACCGCAGAACTCTCCTTATTACGTTGTTCTGCATCTGCCATTTTGGATCATGACCAATTCATCACACACACATTATATGTACATATATACACATAAATATACACATACAAATATATTTTGACGCCATCATGGCGCGTAAATATATATTTGAACGCGTTTCCATGAGAGAATAAGGCGCCAAAAGTATTTTAGCGGGCTAAAAAATATCTATGTGGATTATATTTATATATTATGAAATTATTCATATGAACGATTGCAGCGTCCCTATCGGTGATGTTATAAAGCTTGATTCATTGGGGAAAAAACGTTACATATGTGTAGGACTTGGGAGAAAAAAAATTAATCTTTTATAAAATAAAAGACAACATATTCTACGCCATTGCGTTGATAGCACAAGCAATGTGACTATTGTTGTAAAGCCGGCTATCACTTGTTTATTGATGAACTGTAAAGAAATCCAATGTTCAAATTGTTACTTTTTTACATATTAATTGTAAAAACAATTAAAACTATAAGAAATTTACACAATTAATTTCAAAAATATCAACGGTATGTGTTAAGTTACGTCATATATTAACATTAAAAACAAAATGCCTGAGCACATAATCATTCTCTAAACTTCTTTTGTTAGCTAAATTTCACCGATCCTATCTCACAGATCTTACTGCAATTTTTTTACATGTTTTGTGTATTTGGAATGTGAATTAATTCTTTGATTATGGGTAAGATATTGTCTTTGTTCTTCCGTTTATTTTTTTTTTTTCATGGATCTTTATTTCTGAAACATAGTTGCTCAGTTTATAATTAAATTACATTTTCTAACCTGTTTCCAAACACTTTTGCGAATTTATTTTACATTTGTCCGCATTAATCACTAAGGAGAAACATAAATATTATTTTGTTTTGTAAACACTTTCTTTTTTTTGATAATTATTTGTTCTATTTTCTTGCTAATTTATCTTTATTCTCCATGTTTATTTGTTGATGTTTTTTTTTCGGCTATCTACGATGAATACTTGTGTTCAAAATAATATTATTGTGTTTGTAGAAAATCTTGAAGATTGTAAATTTGAGGAAAGCGATTTTGAAGTCGTTGACGAATGTGCCGATGAGGAAATTGATTCATGTTTAAGCGATGCGAGTATGAATATGGATTCAGAAAAAAAATTGTTGGATGAAAAGTTGGAGGTGGATGAAAAAAAAAGTATAAATGAAGAAGAATTATCTAATGAAATTCCAGTTATTAAAATTGATGATGATATCAAGCAAGAAATAATTGTGTCGCCTGAGAAATCTCAAAATAATTCAGTGGATTTTACTGCAGACGTTTCGTTAGATCAATTGAATGATAATGATGTGTTGGAAGATCTTAATGAAATTGAAAATATTGCAGCTGATTCATCAGAGAATTATGATATCGAGTCAGAAGATATGGCGATTGATCGATCATCATTAGTAAAATTATCGAATCAAGATGACAAGAAAAATATCAAATTAATTGGTGAAACGCAAAACATTATTCTCGTTGATGAAATAATTAAAGAATCTCAAAAGTCTCCCGAGGAATTGTGGTATGAAGAAAAGGTAAGCTTAAAAAATTGTACAAATTTCTTAATTATTAATTTATTTATCTAAAAATTTTTTCGCCAATTGTTTCTGTTTTTAATTCAACAGATGAATTTAAAAGTAAAAACAGTGAAAGAACGTTTATCGAAACTGGCAAGAGTTTTGAAACATTATTATCCATGTTATAAAAATTGTTTGGAACGTATTGAAGCAAAAATTGGAACTCCTGTCTGTAAATTAGATACACCTCGTCAATGTCCAACAAATCTGACGCAGATTAACAGATGGAAATTTATCTGTAAGTTATACACAAAAAGAGATATAAACTTTCATTTATATTTTTTGTTTGAAATTAATATTTCATTCGGCATTTGGCAGAAATGATATACACTACATTCAAAGTACTACAGTAAAGTGAAATAATCTCGACAATATTTATTGAAATTCTATCCTACGTTGAAATATAATATTCAACCCTTTTGAGACACGACTCTTCATACAACTAAACAAATTATTTATCGCGTAGATTAGATTAAAAATAAAAATTTTATCCAATTATTTTTTATATACTCTCTTATTTTTAAATCTTTCTGCACAATTATTTAAGAAATATATTAGAAAAATGATATAAAAAACTACTGCATAAATTATAAAATTGTGAAATGTTTAGGCACCAAAAAACCTGTAAACGACTCGGCAACTGGTAACAAGAATACAAGATTAGTTTGGTGTTTAGAACCATACGAGGGCACGAATCCAAATGAAAATTCTGTACTTGAAATGATTCCAGCTTACGTCAACCGTTCTGTTAAGGTACATTTAGTTTTCTTTTACATATAAATGGAATTCAATACACTGATTATTATGTTTATCAATATATTTTAATTTGTTTCAATTACGCAGATGTTTGAGGATTTTATTAATACCCTTGCACAAACTGATACAACTGAAAAGACCAGGGCTGAAGCGAACGATGATGACGTTGTGGTGTTGGAAAGTGATGAAAATTCATCGAAAGACGTTGAATCAAATGAAAATGAAACAAATTCCAATTCCGGACCTGAATGGTTGTGGCTGTTAGTCCGAAGTAATAGCAAAGATGAATTAATGATGTTTATAACCGGAAGGTGTATTACTCATATCACTATGGATAGCCTGAAACAATTGTTTGAAACTGGATTGGGCAAAGATTGTAATGTCAAATCGCTTTATTGTAAATCATTGACAAAGTAAGTAGATGAATAAAATAAAAATCAAATACAGCCGAATATAAATTTATCAATGAAAATATTGAAAAAAAAAATGAATTATTCTAGGACTAACAATGTACAAACGTCTAATACAACTTTTTTGGTGGGTGCAGAAGCACTTGATGAAAAAGTTGGTTCATTAAAAATACAATTAGCACCAAAAACAAATTTTTGGTTGAGTACAGCAGGCGCTGAAGAATTAGCTAAAACAGTAGAATCAGTTTTGGATCCTCCTGAGCTTGGGACAGTTATTGATATCGGATGTGGACTGGGATTAATTGGATTGTCGATTGCGCGGGTACATTATTTATTTTAGTGAGAGTATAAAATGTTTTATTATCAGTAATTAATTATAATTTAATTGCAGAAATGTTATCAAGTGATTGGAATCGATTCGCCGTCTGAAGTTGAAGAAGCGGAGATGACATGTGAACTGAATAAAATAAAAAATGCATATTTTCTCATGGGAGAACCGGTGGAAATGATGAATACAATTAACAAATCCGTAGAATGGAGAAGAGTTTTTGCTATCATCAACGCCAACACTGCCATTGGTCGAAGTATGTATTTTCTCTTGTATATATTTTTTATATCAATTTAATTAAGGAAAATTCCATTCAATATTTTCTAATTTTCAACAGCAACTGAAGTGATGACGGGTCTGCGAAAAATTAAGAATTTACGTCGAATTGTAATGGTGACAACATTAACAAAACAATCTGTTCGTTCCATTTTGGAATTAACACGACCTGCTGACGACATCCTGGGTGATCCTTTTGTAGCTACACGTGCTGTTGTCGTGGATACTCTTCCAAGTGGGCCACAATTCGAAGTGGTAATTTTAATGGAACGTCGTCCTTTGCCACAAGTATTGAATGCAGTATTGTCACAAGTATCACCAGACTTGGTTACTCAAAATCCGCCGAAAAAAGGTGGAAAAAATTCGCCCAAAAAGAATAATGCTCAAAAATTAGCTAACAAAAAATCAAACTTTGCAAAGAACATGATGGCTGCTAGAAACAGAAAAGGAGGGATAGCAACAAATAGGAAATATCCATTGCTTGGAGCGAAACCTGTAAATAACAAAGAGAAACAGAATGAAAAACCAAATGACATTCCAAAAAAGAAATTAGTAAAAAATCCATTTTACGATAAACCATTGGCACCGAAAAATACGAAAAATATAAATCATAAGAAAATATCAGGTGGATCAAGACCGCAAATTAATTCGAATCAACATAAAGCACAAAATGTATCGAAATCGCCACGAAAAAATTCTACTGCTTCGTCATTACGTATAAGAAGAGGAGTGGTAAATGCTTCTTATGGTTCGTCTGTAAATTTACAAAAGAGAAAATACGAATGGGATTTACAAAGTGGATCAGGAAATAATTCATTTATTCCTGATAAGAGATCGCGTGAGAATGATAATAAATTAGGATCAAGAATGGCAGGTGATCGTGCAATTGAATCAGATATACTCCAAACAATGCAAGAACAACAACGTTTATTAGAAGTAGCAAAACAAAAATTAACCAGTTCGTCACAAGTACTTGATAATTATACAGCAAAAGAAGTGCAGAACATGTTAAATTTAGCTATTGAACGAACAAATCAAATACAAAATCAGATACCACGTTCCGTATGGGATCGGGTTGCACCACCTGAACATCATTCACCAGAAATTATCATCCAAGATGAAATCATGTTCAAAGGACGTCGTATACAAGAAATAAGTCATGAAGATATTTCAATTACAACTTCCAATCAAGGATATCGACAGACATTTGATGCAACATGGGCTTATAATAAACACAGCAGTATACCACCATTAGAACCAAATCTTATTGCGCCACTTGAAAAGTATACCGTCATTAAACCAAACATTGATGATCATAAACCGTCACTTTATGATAATCCAAGAAAAAGTGAATCACGTTGGGTTCCACCGTCTTGTACACGAAGGTCCACAACTCCGTCCGTAAAACCTAATGTAGAGCCAACTAAACTGATGTTATCAGCACCGAGAGGTAATTTTTCGTCTTATCAGCATCAACAATCATCAATTAATTCACAAAATATCGATGCACCACATCAAACACCATCAATATCAAGACAATTTATGCCATCGCGTCAATTAATTTCAGCGCCGCCATCTGAATTAATGCATGGGCGAATATCACCGCCCAGACAACAGTCGCCACTCAAACGACCACCAGTACCTGTTGCCTTTGGTGATGATTGGGACATACCCAGTAGAGGTGCGTCAGAACAGCATTCTGGTTGGCATGCAATAGATAATCGACCAATGAATAATACCAATATTCGGCGTGATTTCAATACACAAGATAATCTTCGTCCGGGAAATAATTTAAATGCAAATTGGAATGGGAAAAATTCTTCTGATAATCGAGCGAATAATTGTGGCGCTAATAATTGGAATCAGAAGCAATTAGTTGGTAGGCAACAAGGTACCAATAATTCATGGCAACAGCAACAACAACAACAACAACAACAACCAAAATCTTCTGATATGCGATTTAGTGGTCCTAGTGGTAGCGAGTGGAACATTCGAGGAAAAGATTCAATTAATACAATGGTTAATATTCGCAATGAAAATCGGAGAGATGTGAATAATCAAAGATGGAGTGAGCCGCAACAAAATAAAAATTCATGGAATCAAAAACATGATACTGATGATTATAATGATTTACCTGAAGATGCAAGAGATCCATGGTGTGATGATAACAATTCGTCTGGTCCATTGAAAGCAAATTGGAATAAAACTATAGAATCTAATCCGTGGCCGATTCCTAAAGATAACAGGCAAAATTTAACTCCATTAATGATGAACTCAAATCCTCAATGGCAAGCAAATATGAGTAATTCCAATCAAAATTTGAATAATCCACGTTGGAGCGGTAGATCAATTAGTAATGCTAATAATATGATGAAACCTCCACAAAATATGAATTGGCAACAGCGAAATAATAATAACAATAATAGTAATAATATTAATAATGGTTGGCGACAGCAGAATTCATTTGGAGGATTCCAACAATCGCGACCATATTAAAATTAATTCAAGAATAAAATATTAATTATTTTTTTTTTCTTTTTCTGTTTATCAACCATACGAAGTATTCTTTAAAAATAATTTTCAATGTTAATTCTCGTACTATTTGAGTGCAGTGAAACATATAATAAATGTATTTCTTATGTTAAAAAAAAGCACCACAGCTCCAAAAAAAATCCTTTTCTTTTTTGGTTTAAATTCAAGTGTGGAATTTAAAAAAAGTAGTTTATAATGAATTATATATCCTACATTATGAAAATAAATAAATTTTTTTTTTTGTAATTGTATGTTATTAATAAATGCAAATGCGTAAAGTTTATACATACATATATATAACCAAATATTAATTTAATTTTATATTTTTGAATTACACAGAGCAGAAAGAAATACAGTTATCAAAAATTTTAATTATTTCAATGGAATATCCACGAAATGCATTATTTCCTTTGAACATAAACTTTAATATTATTGTTAATGCTGTTGTTATAAACTGACCAGTGATTATTAAATTAAAGTAGCCAGCATAATCAATACAAGAATAATTTCATTTTTTTTTTTTTCAACACAATTAAATGTCTAATAAAATCATTGCATTTGGAAGATGTATTTTCATATCCCAGTCAATAATTAATTCACTATAATCAATATTTTCTGTGAATTCCCGACATTTATATATTTCAATAATATTAATATATGCACACAGTGCAGAGTTCAATTATTTTGGACCACATACAGTCTTTAGAGTTATCAACTTGATTAAATATTTACTCTAAGACCTAGTGTATTTGCCCCAGATGTGAAGCATGAACACAGATGCAATGAACAACAGAGACATCACAAGAACTGGTACAGGTCCACTGCAATAATTGAAAACAAAAATAAATAAAATGACTTTAACATGAATTGTTCTAAATTAAAAATATATTCAATCGAATTTATTAATTTGTCATAACAGTTTCAATATTGAGAGATACATACACTTTGATACCAGGTGAATCATCAGTGTAGAATCTCCACATGCCACCAGAGCTGGTGCCAGTATTGCGATTTCTAGCTGAGGTTGCTGGAGCAGTTTTCCTCTGTCTAACAGTACCAGCACCACTTGTTCTTGGTGCAACTGCTCTGCTTGGTGAACGACCTCCTGATCCGACCGACGTTGAACTTGGTGCAGCTGGCTAAAATTAAAAAAATTCATTTAAAAAACACTCCCACATAGTCATACATATGTTTGTATATTTAATAAATATTTTCAACTGAAAAAGAATTATTCAAATAACCTATTAGGTAGTATGTTATGTTTTATAAGTAAATAAAAATAGTCTTACCATTTT
>JAQQBR010000001.1:2556153-2570649 GCA_030347285.1 Microctonus hyperodae
TATATATATACGTATATAAATATATACGTAAGCATATACAATAAGCCCGCCCACAGCGAGAAGACAAGAGCAAACTTTGAGAAAGAAAACAAAGATATAAACCTATAGAATAATAAAAATCTAAAGAAGAAAATTACTATTATCCTTACCTGAAATAAATACGACATATTTAATTAGCAACCTCCAGGATCTTATTAATTATTTCTACACTGCGCCCTCATTGACAAAACCCTTCACGATATGAAATAAAAAATTGCCGAATAAAAATTAAAAATAAATATTCATCAAAAAAAAAAATACATTCTCAAAATAAAATTCATAAATGATAATTTATCGTTTATGGTGTATATATATCCGCACGGATCTACACAATTATATTCAAACATTTATTTATTTACAGTAATTAATTTTTTTCCTCATCACGCATGATGATATACTGGTAATATACCGGGTGAGATGATTAATTGAGGCTTCCGTAAAGGAATATCTTGGCGTGAATTTTAAACCAAAGAAAAATATATATACATATAAAGATTTAAATGTTTCGCGAGATGTTGATAAAGCAATATCGTTATGACGCGGCATAATATCCTGCATATGTATATATCCAAATGAGGCAGAGAAAAAGAGAGGAGAGTAAGGTAAAAGAGTATAGAGCTCAGTTCCATCGCAATGATTTATCGTTGTGCAGCTTTTATATACGTATATACACACATTTACAATTATATTATACGTACATATGTACATACAAATTTATATATAGATATACATATGTATAAACGTCAGCATTTCATGCGGATAAAAGTGACTGCTGCAGCGGCATGCACTCTCGGTCCTATGGTCATCTCCTCCACTCGCATCACCGCGTGGTCAATGATTTTTTTTCCCCATCGTCTCTGAGACACACTGCTGGTTTATACCAGGGAGGAATAAAAAAAGAAATAATTTTTTTTTCTAAAAATAAAAATAAATAATGAAGAATAAAATAAAAAGACTTACCGAGTGAATCCTGTTGTGGATATATCGCGAAGAGAGAAAGAGACGAGCATAGCGATCGTGACACGACGAACGCGAGGTGAGGAACGAGGTCGTTCGACTCTTGCTCAGTATAAATTGCGGAAGATGAAAAGCCTCATGGACAATATATACAAACGCTTGTATGACTTCTTGCTGTTATTCTTCAGCACACATTCGAATATTGTGTAGTATCTTTTATTTATATTCGCGTACATGTTATAGAGAAATATATATTTGTATGGTATTTATGAATTTATATTTCGTCGTGTGGAGATATCAGTTGTGTCATTATCGTGGAATAATAAAAGACGCGCGTTAATAAGTAGTAGTGGCGTGTTGGAAAAAAAAAATGAGGGAAAAAAATTTGTATGTAAGCTTCAATTAAATGTAGAAGAATAGTCGTTTTGACACGCCGGGCTAAGATTAAAATTCTCGATGCCTTTGTTCAGTTTCTCTTGCATATATATAGACAGACGGATAAATATATAATTTAAGAATATAATCATTGAGGGATAGAGTGTGAAGAATAAAATAAAATGAAGAGAAAAAAATATAAAGAAGGGAATAAAAAAAGTATAATATTAAATATAAATGAATAAAATTTGGAATGGAGAATTAAAAGGCCGACGACATTATACGCGCGTTTTAAGGCGATTATATAAAAGAATATATTGTGTATGTGTATATAAAATTGTGTGCGCACGTTCTCTCGCACGTTAAAAATTGTGAGAATTGACGATAGCACTAATTGGCATCCTCGGTGATAGGACTGATAGCATTATTATCGTGCCAAGTAGATGCTAAAAAAACTCATCCTTCCTGTATATAAATACAGATAAATAAAAATATATATCTTGATGTGTGTTGCCACTGAAAACGAAATAAAAATGATATGAATACATAGACAAAATATAGAATAAAAGAACCGTTTGAGCGATTCATTCAGTTGAATATAAAAAAAAAAAGAAAGAGCTGTTCACGCGACACTTTCGTCATTTTATAAATTATCAAAATCGACATAAGGCATTTATACAGATGTAAATTTTAAATTCGGCGTTTGTTTATCGTATATTATATATTGGTGAGATTGAAGTTGGTAAACGTGTCGCGGCGGCGCGCACTCAGAAAAAGAAAATAAAAAATTAAAAAATAAATAAGGAGAAACAACTCTCATGGGGCAAAAGGTAATCCGGTAAGATTACGATGATGTCTCTTTTTCATTTCTAATTTTTTTCCTTTTTTTTTTTTTAATCTTTATTTCTCTTTTATTATTTTTTTTTTAAATTGACTCCTCGTCATTAAATAGTTACAAATGAAACATTCCGCAAGAAATGGACATTTAAAAAATATATTTTTTCTATAAACATATACACACACACAAATTTATACATAAAACACATCGATCATGATAATCGAGGCGTGGTAATCGCTTCTAAATTTTGAATAGTCAACATTTTCATACATAATCCATAATTATCAGCTTTAAAATTCTCGCCAAATCATTTAACAACTTAATTCAACGTCTCGCATCCATAGATATATTTGTCAAATAATATCGAACATACATTCATGAAGATGTAGAAATAAAAAAAAAAAAGAATTATTATGTATTAAGAATATGTGAAAATTAAACGATTGATGATCGTTTGAGGGCGATGAGTGCGTGGGAGATACTAACAAAAAAAAAATAAAGATACATAATAAAAACAAGATATAAACATATCTATACATAAATATGTGCCATCTGTCTATTTATCATACTTTATACATATACATATACACACAATTTTCATTCTCTATATCCCAAACTCTCGTCTTCCGGTAACATTCCATCGCTCACAAATAAAAATTAAAAACGCGCATATAAACAGTAGTACATCTTCGAACGCTGATTGACAAATGAAAATGTTGAAAGAAAAAATTTCCATCAATAAAAAAATAAAAATTAAAAATACACTCGATAATACCAAATCCAGAATATTTATCAGCAATAAATATAAAGTACATTAAATAAAGAATATAAATATAAATAAATATAAATAAAATAAAAATCATATAGGTGAACGGAGACATTTTATACTGTCTAGGAATATTTTTCCATGGCATACGCGGGCATCTAGATAATTTGTGATTAATTATATATTACAAGCATTATTGATGGGAAACAAGCAGAGGGTCGGAGTGGTCGTTGAGGTGCGCGCAAGAGTCCAAGTGATCTTAAACAACGAGACACGACGACGAACGGGAGAGCGCGGACGCGCGCGTGAATGAGAGACAGACGAATGGAACGATGGACGCAAGAACGAGCGTTACCAAGAGATCAGATCAGTAGAGGACCAGTAGGTGGTCCATCGTCGGGACCTCACTGGCATTCAGTCGCACAGTGGATGGTTGGATAAAAATTGAGAGGAAGAGGAAAAGATTGAGAAAGACAAATAAATAGAATAATAATGAAGTAAGACGAGGAAGAAACGATGACGGGACAAGCACCACTCTGGCATCTCGCCACCACTTTGCTCTTTTTTTTTTCGCTCTTCCTTTTGCCTCCTTAAAACTTACATACACGTAAGCTATACATCTACATAATTGTGAAGTATATACTTACATATTGCTGATGTATTTGTGTGCATAGACGGATCTCCTCTTCGCTTTTGTCCATTTTACATACATACACACTGTTATATACATTCGGTTAAAATCATGACAAGATATCGTGTATGTGCTGAGTTTGATTTTACTGTAGCGGCAATGATGCAGACAATAATACAATGAACGAGAGAAATAGAGAGTTGATCAAATCTTTATAGTGTAGAATATGTAAATGGGAGGGTGAATTCAAGTGAACGAATGAAAAACTCAAGATAACATTCATGTATAAAATTCCATGAAGCATTATATGTATTATAATATACATTTAAAAAATTTTCTGATCACTTATAAATGCAGTTAGTCAATTTAAAATTAATATCTCTCGATATATTTTAAATGTATCATCAGCACAGAATGAAAAGAAAAAAAATTATATAAATTTCTCCGTGGAAATTCTTTTGATAAAGAGTATTTGTAACTATATATGTACATAATATATACAATATGATATAGGTTTGAAGGGAATATATATAAACCGATCAAACGAGCTTGAGAAAGAATATGAACTTGACGATGATTGATGATTACTATAGGGAACGTTATTTACTTGATTACGTAGACATCAGACAACCGCATAACTTCTATACATCTACATAGATATTATTACATATCATTATACATATTTATATATACTCAGAGAGAGAATTTTCCCGCGCGTGCACACGCGGTCATGAATCTCGTCATCTCCACCTTGGTTTTATTACTCACTGAGTAAGAAATCGAGTAACAATTGTCCCGCAGCGATATCCTCGACCGACTTTATATTTTATATTTCAACCTTATAGACACATGTATAAAATATCTAAACAATACATACATATATATTAATCTAAGTAATAATTCAATACAGCTATATATAAAGTATAGCGATTTAGTATTGTATGTACGCGATAGATTTCTTCACTAGTTTATAATATTTATTTTTTATTAATTCCATCAATGAGTCAATATAAAAAAATGTTATTTGTTTTCTTTTTTATTTCTACATAAAACAACAAACAATAAAAATAATATTGAATCAATATAGGTAATGAATATAAATATATATGTACATGTTTGTATATTTTATATACACTTATATTTATTTTTATAAGATTTGTATGTATATAAATATAAATTTGGGCAATATAATCGCGCGGTGTAGTGTGCTGACGGCGGATTATTTATTCAGACCCACCTGGTCATGTGTCCCATCAAATTCCCAGCTACCAAAACGGCGTTGAAATCGATTGCGGAGATTTGGCGCGAGGTATATATAATGTGTAGGTATATATAATGTATCTAAATATGCATACATATGTGGAAAGGAAATGAGTTGAAATAAAAAAATGAGGAAAAAAAAAAATTAAAGAATGAGGGACTAGCTGGTGTCTCCATTTTTTATAACTTCAACCCACACCGCATTTATATACATATTCATATTTTACAAAGTATATGTATCTATATCTGATGATGGTGTAAGTGTGAGTATATATGTATATAGCATGATTCATCAGTAGATGCTTGGTGTATTCACACTAATATTTCTTCTCTCTCATTCAATCTTTTCACAGTTGTGTAGTGGGCATATTTGAAAATACATTTGAATGTTCTTGATGCCGAAGGACGAAATGGCCCTGAAGTTAGAGAGATGAAAGTCTCTCTAGTCTATTCATTTCAAGATCTATACAAGAATCGTCATCTCGGGAATGTATCACGACCGTGTGGGGTTTACAATATATGTATATGTATCTAGAAGAATTAACGAACAACCCATCGCGCTGTGTATATGTGTGTGTATAGTTATATCTTCACCTCGTTAGTAGGTTGGTAACATCCGCATTGACATACAAGTATAATATTTATGTTCTCTTATCATTTGTTTAATTTTTCTTCGTATCCTCACTAATCACTTTACAATTTATCAATTTTAAAAAATTTTAATTTTATAAAATAATAGTAATAAAATATAATGCAAATTAAAAAATCATTGGAAATAAAAAATAGAAAATTAGGTTTTATGTACAATTTTTATTTTTATTATCTAATGTATATATATTAGGGCGAGTTAAAAAAATTGATTTTTTTTTTAGTTCTGATACAGATAATTAGTTGCTATAGGTACTTTTAGAAAATACTTATCAAGTAGGAGAGCTATTAATATTAATTAGGAATTGATCTTCTCTTCATCGTCGTTTTTCATTTTTACTCAAGTCTCATATTAAAATTAATATATCTCATTATCGTTCGATTTTTTAGCAAATCTTTTATATATGTTTTTAAAGGAAATCGAACGCTCTACAAAAAAGGCCTCTTATACTTTTTTCATAAATCTAACTATTGAGAAAATATTTAAAGTCAAAGTTTGGAAATTTTATTGAAAAAAAAAATTTTTTTTTTCTCAACTCTATAACGTGTTGAAAAATTCATATATATATATTTATCTTTACATTGAAAACATCTGTATATACATAGATATATATTATAAAAGTGTAAATGCACGAGGGAGGTTACGCTTATTGGCACGAGCTCAATCCTGCATTGAGAATTGCAGACGGCAGCAAAAAGTTTCACGCGAAATTCAACAATTAGCTGTTCCGATCGAGTTTCCACTATACAATATACATGTATACAGGTATATATATACATAGGTAATACGAGAGTGCAACGTCGGAGGGCGAGCGTCGACAGTGAACCTCTTAGTCACATTTCGCAACGCTCGTTTTTCACCACTTCTTGTCGCGTCGATCGCGCACAAAGTTTCCCACCCTTTCGCTGTCGCCCTACGTGACCGCGTATTTATATATTACATATATATACATAACCACCATCATCTTTCTCTCTTTCTCTCTTTCTCACTTCTCATCATGGAACAGGTAAACTATACACATACGTACAAATAAAATAAATATATAAATGTGTGCATGTGTATCGGTACAAACTCTACATGTCCAGTTGAGAGAAGTGTATGAGGGAGAGGAAGAGTCGCTCCTTCGCTTCACGTTCGTTTGTGGTCATTATACGAGTACATTGAACCCCTTCATTGCCGACGCCGCGAGAGTGGAGGTCCAAAAGAGCTCGAGAAACGGCGGAATAAAGAGAACGAGAGAGAAACGGATTAAGAGTTTATATACAGTAGATATACATAATGAAGAAAAAGAATAAACGTACAAGTATTAAGATAGTTATGTATATTCACCTGCAGTGACATAGACATGTATACATATCCTATATGTATACATATATTTATATAAGTATATAAAAGGAGAATTGCTCTGGTGTGTTTCAACAATTTTGCGCTTGCGCCCGCGCGATAGTTCCAACTATTGCGCACTGCCCGCGTCTATATACTCTCTCTTATCCCAAGAGAATTGCCCCGTGTGTATCTTCAGTTAATGAGGCGAATGGCGGCTAGATCTCGGTTCATGTTATGTTGAAGAAGGACACCCCAGACTCTCTCAATTCCTCAAGGAGCCGGTTTAATATGTATATACATTTGTGTATCTATAAATATATACCGCATGCGGCGCGCCTGATCGTTAAATGAATATCTCATTTTTTATATCCCGAGAACACAAAAGAAATTTGCCAAATTGTATTTATGTTTAATATTATATTGCAACATGTGTATATGCATGAGTGACAGTATAGAGATATTGTACATGGAGAATGAAGAAAAAAATTTATGAAATAAATAGTAAAGGAATTGAGTGGAGAAAAAAAAAATGATTATCTAGGTTATCGATAAAACTGTGACGAAGTCGATTGCAGACAAGATGACGGTATATAGGATTTATTTTGTTGATTGTATGTATATTTATATGTATATAGTCCTGGGAATTCGCGTGACACGGAAGAGCAAAAGAAAAGATATCGAAGTGAGTCACGGTAGTTTTACTTGTGCTCACGTGTTTATACAGTCGTTCACAGAGCAATCTTCACGTATGTATATTATCGTTTTGTTGTTGTGTAGATTTATTTGGAGAAAAATTGTCAATACATATATATTAAACAACATGCCGAGACAGAAGAATGATGTATAATATATGTAACTGGTAAAAATGTAGTGACTTATATCGATAAACCTATTTTCAAGTTGATTGATCGTTATTATTTACGCGAGCCGACTTATGTACACATACATACATTCTTGATGTATTTATTTTTATTTTTTATTTCGTCCTTTCCGGTCAGCGAAGAAGCAAACTCGCTCCGGTTGTGAAGACTCTTTTGACAAGGGTGGCGTGGTCTTTCATAGATGTAAAGAACTTATCTATAAGAACAAATAAAGGTAGAATAATACCAAAGAACCAAACGAAGAAATATAGTAAAGTAAAAAAAAAATAGACGACAGAAAAAAAAAGACACCGGTTTGGCACCATGCAGCGATCGTTAAACGGAGATCAGATTAGAACAAAACGATCCGAATTCCAAAGCATCGACGAGAGAACACAAAATTGCGAGTTATAAAGAACGCGTGCGTTGTCGCCCGACTTGTCGAAACGAGTTGAAACCTGTTTCAACGTGAAAATGCCTCGCAACACTTATATTAGATAAAAATACACAAACATATATAAAAAAGAAGTAACTATAATGTCATCAGTAGACTATGAACCGCCTGATCATACCTTATATTCATATACATACATAATATATATAAATACATACATTTATACATGTATAATATCATTGGCTTGAGTCAGAACGGAAGTCTTGATTATTAATAAATTCGTTTCGAATGAGACAGATCATTAATTCTCACTAGTGGTTATATATACATATTAGGGCGATAGTATTAGTTGTATATGGTACATAGAATATATATAGAGGGAGGTAAGACATATTAGTTGTAAGATTTCTTCAAGGCAATTCGCATGGATGAAAAGGAGAACGATCGACTCTAGGTGAGAAGGCAGCATTTATATGTGTAATATATTTACAAATATATCTTGATCGAATGCGTATAATCATTTGTAAGTAATATACATATGTGGGTATATATATGTATGTGTATGTGTTCATGTATAGTTCATCAAGTCGTTCCAGCTGTCAGGTTAATTCATAATTGCTCGATTAATCATCCAACGATTTATATACAAATAATAATTCAAAGTAATGAAAATAAAAATTGCAATTGATAAATATGTTTTCAATTCGTATCATTAATCCCATTAAATTATATAATATACCAAATATATATATATATATTTATTTCGCGTTCAACATTTTGAAGAGAGGATTATATATATTAGTGCGAGCAAAAGAATGGAAATTGAAAGAGTGTAAGCAAGAGAGAAATAACAATTGGTCAGTTGAATGGAATTCAAAGGATCCCGACAACGTGATTCTCTTTCTCATTTCTATCTTTATATATATTTATCGTTTTACCTTTCGTTGTCTTACTGTCTGGTAACGCGACGACGACTGCGATCGTTAAAACAAAGATCTGATTGGGATGAAAGAGGGATCTAAGGAATTTGCAAACGAGTGATTTTTCGTTTGGGCATTCAAGCGTGGAGTTTGATGCTCACACGGATTTTAAAGTATCGTGAACAAGCACTACAAATATTTATCCACACATTCATATACCTGTGCATATGATATATATATATTTTAATACGTATAAATATTTATTTGTGAGTATTATAATATACTAAAAAAGAATTGAGAAAAATAAAACGAAGAATATTTAGATTATAATTATAATTGTATATTTTTCTTGAACATTTAAATACACAAAAGTATTTGATTAATATATTTAAATATTTATGCATATACTTATTTTTGTTGCACTGCTAATTTTTGTTGGTGCAGCACATTTATGATGTTATATATATGTATATACCAAAAGCGAAGAGAAATGTAGTTTGGGGTTTTTTTTCTGTCTTTTATCTTACTGATTTGTCGGCTTGCAAATGCACGAAGCAGATTTGGCCGATGAATATACACTCTCTTACGGCTCTGATCGTGGTTAATTATTGGGCCGCTTTTATATACATACATATATACACACGTACGTTTGGTCCAGTGTTGCACACGAAAATACCGGTTCTGGAATGGCGCGCGGTTAAACGAAATGCACGCGCAGCGGACCAACGCCACGTTATTCTATACAGCGGAATGTATATCTGTATACTCATGTATATATATTCCTTGAGAATCGTCTGACGATGCAGCAGCATTTGCGTTGAATTCATGTGGTGTCTTTTACGAAATGTCCAACACTCTCGTTGTAATTGCACTTGGATTAATTATCCCGCATTTAAATTATAAATAAAAAAAAACGATTGAGAGAATAATGAAAAGAAAAAAAATTAATACAATGTATAATGTTGAAAAAAAAAAAAATAATCAAAGCAAAGCCGACGTATAAAGTTACATGTAAGGTGTATAGGTACATCGATGTATTTATATTTTTATTTATTATTTTATATATATGTATTAAATGTGGTGAGCAATTTGATGCTGTGGAGCACACGAAGAAGTGAATTAAATGCGAGTGAAATAGCCGTGGGCAATTTGACTCTTTTAGTACGTATATATGTATGTATATTTATATGTATCCATATAGATGTTTATATGTATACACATATGTACAGTGGATTACTCACAAAATACAGTGAGAAGGAGAGAAGCGCGCGGCGGCGCGGGTTACGACCCGTGTGATCTCGATTTCGAAATGATCGCAGAAACGATCACCAAGGCATGAACACGACGGATCCGGCGCGCCTCTCTTTCGAAATTATTACCAACGCGATATTCGCGCTACGGGATACTAATATACTTTCCTTTTGTGAGCATGGGTTATTAATTGATCGAAATAAATCAGAGTTGACGTGACGAGAAATTGCATTAAATTCTCATAAACCACAAAAAATACAAATGATCTATCCAACTCATTACACATTTTGGTAGTAAGAATTAATTCATACACTATTTTTTTTTTCTCATTTCTATTTACTTACAACTTTTTCCTCGCTACACCAGATATCATTATTAACTTTCGATTATGAAAAACAAAAAAAAAATTAATAATATTGACTATTAAAGATTATTACTTAGGTAACATAAAATTGTGTTTATAAATACATGGGATAAAGAGTCGTTTACAGAAGGCGTCAACGACTATGGGAAGCTCTTGAAGCGCATTCGCACAGATCGAGTTACCAAAGAGCCATTTCATTTATTTTATTGTACATTCAAGCAAAGTATATACATATATAAATACATATAACTAAATGCCTACCACATATATACAAGCTCGGACTATAGAAAACAAACCTTGGCACTTTATTTTAATGTCTACTCGATTTGTTTCAATTTCAATGGCATCGATGTTCAAGTGGAAGATTGCCTTCTCTACATGGACTCTATAACGGAATTGCGTTTGGTATATACGCGCACGAGGGCACAAAATCCTCAGCGTATGAGTATATATACTGCAACGTGAGGGTATTATTGAGAAAAGGGGATGAGAGAGAAAGGAAAAAGTGAGAAGAAGAAGAAAGAGCGAAATGAAAAGAGAATAAAGAACTTGAGCCGACGCACACAGGAGTCACTGTGGCCTCAGGGGCCAATATACTCTCGTAAGTACGGCAGCGCTCAGGTAATTGGTATCGTAAAATTTAAAAGAGTCTGCGAGAGCACCCTGTGAAACGGGACACGCCAGAAGCAACATCAACTTCATGCAGAAAACAACAGCCAGAGCCATATATACACAACCGCGTGCATCAACTCAAGTAAAATGATTTTGTTCAGAGAATTATTATATGTATATATAATATTCCCAAGATTTTCTGGTTGAATTAATCGACGGTATGAGGATCACGCATTTTGTAAAATTCACAAACATCAGCTATTCAAAAATTCGCTCGGCATCATACTCAATATCTTATGTATACATATAATATAATATAAATGATATATATATGTATGTGTATGTGTGTTTGTATATGTATATGGGTATATGGATTCCCGTTAGAATTCCATCGGGACATTAAAGAATATAAGTATTAAAAAAAAAATATCACTATATTTGTTATACACCTGTGTATCGAGTTTCACTGTGTGCCTCTGGGAATATTTTTTATATTCACAATCCTGAGGATATATATATTTTTTTTTAATCATCCGCGTTATATACACGTGTTCAAATATACCGTATATGAGTGTATATGAGAAAATATGAAAGAAGAAAAAAAATATATATAAAATAATATGTAAATGAAAAGAAATAAGATATTCGAAAAATTTTGCCAAGCGTATACGAGTACAAGTTTGGATAATTAAGAGTCTAATTAACGCGTGAAGATTTTTTGCTCGACATTTTGTGGCGTCCTGTAGAGTTATCATAACGAGCAGACTCGGAAATAGAAATAAAGTTTTGTAGAATGAAAAGATCGAGCCTCAGTGGAGGAGCTCTTTAAGAGCTACACTGTGCAACTTATTTTCTTTTCTTTACTACTACACATCTTCTTCTTCTTCTACTTCATCTTGTTCCTTCTCTTCTTTCTCTTCTCTTTATATACCTGGTACTTCTCCTCCTGCCATGCAATTTATCTCAAACTCTCTCGCTCATTCCACTTGCAATCTCGCGTGTGTACGTAATTCTCTCTTCTTTTCTCTCATCCACTCTTCTCATTGGAATGATTCGCGCTTGGTGCAATGCCAGTCGCAAGGCGCGGTGGTGTACCTGTCTCTACTCTATACCATGCCTGTTATATACCTCTCTACTGCATATCCTGGCGCGTCAGTTGATCCTGTATCTACACTAGAATCGTAAAGCCAAGTTTTACGAGCCGTCCGAGAAATTAATACACGTGTCTTGCGGCCACACGAGAATTCGGTAACGATGTATAACTTCTTTCTTGTTAAATCCATTTTCATTTTGTTAAATATATATCTATTATATTTTTATTTTTATTTATACATTTACATTTTTATTTTATTTTATTTTCATGTTCTAACATGTTTGATAGTCATGATACTTCGTATATATCAACTGCATTTTATTCTCTTCTTCATCCTCTTTCATACTTTATATTCTCTCATGTACATATGTATTTAATAGTTACATATACATATATATATGCTACTCATTTGCTTCACATTCTTTTGTGTCGTTTCTTCCGAAGGCCACCCTCGAGTCCATCTCGTTAATTGATCGCAGCAATAATCTGAAATGCGTAACGTGCTCGTTATTCTACATATATAACCAACAATAAAAGTGGTTAGGTTACGCGTAATGACCCATACGCACACAGTGTGTATGTGTATATATGTACATGGTGGCAAAAAAACAATTAATAAATAAATAAATAACCTTCAACCAAGTTCTTCAGACCACCGTCATATATACACGTATGCAAATGTATTTATATAATATAATAAAAATATAATATACCTCCACGTATACTGCAATGAAATATTTTCAGAGCACATGAATATAAAAATCGTTTAAGACTTTTTAAATATAACAACGATTTTATGGTTATATTTTTTCTTCCACGCTTTACTGTGCGCAAAATAAAAATATTACAAACAAAAGTGTATGTATAAGATATAGAGAATATTTATCTATACATTTATTTCAGTATATACATATAATCGTCCCGAAAAGAGCGAGCGATACACTCGAACGCATCTCTCACACACAATCTTTAACACGTATCTGATGTACAACAGTAAACACAATGGTCGATCGACTTCCGCAATGAAATTAGGTACAAGCAACTATGTATTGCATTAGATCTATCTTTCGTTCAAGTCACGCGAGAAGAGACAAAGGGATATATAGAGAGATGGGAATTTCGTATATTATATAGCTACATGCAAGTGTAATATTACACTTATAATAAAGTCAATTCGAAATAAATAAAAATAATGAGGAAAAATTTTAAAGAGATGCAGACACACTTCGTTATAATCACTGCTGAAATCGATATGTATTTGCCATGGGGATTATTCTTATTCGACGTGTATTTTACTGCTCAAACCAACGGATATGTATATAGTTATGTGTATGCATATGTATATATACACAAGAGAAATTATATGACGAGATGTGAGAGCGAGTATAGATTGTATCGGTGGTAGAGTATCGGCCCCCCTGCTGTGCTCCCATGATGTATCGATCCTATACGCTCCTGAGAGACCAGGACTGCAGAGGACTTCGCCTCCAGCCAGTATATACATCCTCAACCCTAGCTCAGCTTTCTGACACGACCATCATCGGTTCATTCTAGACTATATATGTTCACTTAATTATTTTGTTTATTTTTGAGTTTTATTCATCGGTAATTAGTTTGATGAAACGAATTATTAATATTGCTGATATTAAAGTGAGAAGAATAATTGGGGGATTTATTTATTTTATATTATATAGGATTATTTGTTTCATTTATATATATAAAAGTGTGAAGAATATCGACAGCAATAAAATAGTGGATATGTGTTTATATTAATATCATCTGATGCGATGGGAAAAAAAAATTGAGGTCAAGACATTTTGCCAATACACAATAAATATATCCGATAATCAATATTTATTTCGTAATAAATTAGTATTTAATTTCAGTAATAATTCATTTTGTTATCTTATCAACACGTTATATTAAATTATGCAAACTAATACTCTTATCATCAGTATATACGTACGATTATATGCATATGAAAATGTATATAAAACTTGCAATGCATTTATCAAATGCATAATTTTTAATTGACAGCGTCGTTTTATGTTCGTCAGTAAATCTTTTGGTATACACTTGTGTTGAAAACTGGAAGAGAAAACAAATAAACGTGTTTTTATTTCATTTAAAAACTTTAAATAAATATAACTATAAATAGTAA
>JAQQBR010000001.1:2587938-2598003 GCA_030347285.1 Microctonus hyperodae
ATTCCAAATAAATTTCACCATCAAAAATAAGTTTAAAAAAATATACCAAATATTCTAAATAAATTTCACCATCAAAAATATTTTCAAAAAAATATTTCTAGCGACTCATAATACACACTGCATTTAACCGGGTGTGCTGTGAACTATATACAATTAAATATATATATTAAAGGCGATAATTAGCCAGTTGTATTTATATAATACAACCTCTACATTTACATCCATACCTAAAACATACAAACACACACACATATACACGATTTAAAGATAGTACATAAAAGATGTTTCTCGCGTGGATAAAACAGCTAACGTACAGAAGGTGAGAGGAGCTGCTATAGAAGCGAATCCCATAGTGGCGCGTACTATTATGGGCGGGAAATATAGGGGGAGTGGAGAAGAAGAACGTTTAACCAACAGTCACGCGAGCATCACTGTAAAAATCAACGTAGCCCTTCTTATATGCTCATGATCATATATGTATTAGTATATCCCTATGTATGTGTGTATAAATATTATACCTACATATGTATACATTTATATAAACACGTATACCAACTTCTTTCGTTCACTTCTTCAAGTTTATGCGCGCGTGTTTGAACTTGTTTCTCTGTTAGTCGCACGCTTCCTCACACTTTGTGAATAGTCGACAGATAAATAGATAATATCGTTTCCAACACCGATAAACACATGGTGGTATATGAAATACTATTGTATATATGTGTGTATAAAAGAATGGATGCACAGGTGCGTGCTTTATAATAGGCGAGATCTTTTCGCTTCTATAAGTATATACGGATATATATTTTGTATACTCGCGCTTCTGATGTTGCTTGTTTTACTCTTCAACTTTTCTCTACCCTCTTCTTTCTGCTCGTGTTGTCCAGCGAGTTTACGATTTCTCAGAAAGATGGGGTGTGTGCTGAGAGACTTTAGTGTGCGTCCTTATGAGGTACACCAAGGGAATTACCAGCCTGAAAGCCTGTGATCTCTTGCATTTATCTTTTCATTTTTTTCTTCTCTTTTTCATCTTGTTTTTCGGTGTTAATGTTGTCTTGTAACGTGTAGGACGAGTGGGGGGAAACAAAAATGAAATTCGCAATCAGTTAGACATTTTTTTCCGGCTGTTTACAGTTGAAGCAAAAATTGGTTTCTACGTAAAATAAATTAAAATCCTTTTACTGAAGATTAATTCCTTACTGCTAACTAATAATCGTTTGTATCGTGTATGTCTGTTTTTATTTGTTATCTTCTTTTTATTCCGTATGTATTAATAAAGAATATACACACTTTTTCGCGTGTGAGTGTGTTTTATTTACAATTACCCGCATCAAAAAAAACAGTTGGATGCTGGCGTGAAACTTGCGGTTGATTTGCGGTGTAAAATAAATAAATAAAAAAAAGGAAAGAAAAGTATGTCAGATTTCGCGGTGTGTCATTTGACCTTCTGAATTGAAACAAAAGAAATGATTGCAATATAGAATATATTTCTAGGCTATTATTCAACACATTAACGAAATATAAACTCTATACATTTTCATTAAATCAACTCTTTCCATTATAAAAAAAAACAAAGGTAATAAAAATAAATCACACGCTATGATTTAATAAATCTTTTTATATATCAACCGTGATTATGCCCTTGTCACTTGAATAAAAAATCTGTCATCATCAAGATTGATCTTGTATATATATTTATAAAAGAGATATACATACACACACGCGTATATATACTTTATAAACTCGTGCATTCACTGAGTCGTATCACCCTCAGGCTGATGGTCGTCGTCATCATCAGGGCGGAGTGAATACAATCGCACGATCAAATTAAATGACCGTCTCATTATCCGCCTGTTGCAGTCGATTTCATCTTTATCATATACATATACACTACATCTTTCGTTTATATGTATACCCGCCTTTTAATTTATTTATACGACACTTTGCGGCTACTAATATATTATCGTATGTATAATGCACACAATGCCTTTAGGCAAATCAACTTCCACATCGAATATCGCACGCAAATAATACTTATGTAATTAAATAAATATATGAATGGGTAAATAAGTAAATAAATAAATAAATGAATGAATAAATATATATATGTGTACGGATATTATCCAATAAGGTATATATTTATATATCTTTAATGCGATCATACAGGAATATAATCATATTATCATCAAATTATTATTAAATATATATATACGTGTATATATATACAGGAATATTGAAGATGATTATGTGATGTGCTACTACTATATACACATAATTCGTTCGTAATATTGCTGATAACGACGCCAGGATAAGTTCATTAAATGTATAATAAAAAGTTTAAACGAAAGAAAAAATATAAATAAAATAAAAAAATATATAAGAGGGGAAGGTCTGTATATATGTATGTATATAGACTCATTATCTGACAAACTCAATTTCTTTTGCGAGTATATAATATTGAAAATTACAGTTTTTAACCTCGCGCACGATGCAAAAATAAGTAAAGAAAACGCGTGGTTCATGCTTCATCTCATCGTTTTATTTTTCTTTTTTTTTTTATTATTATTAACTTGTATTTTTTGTTTGATGTCTTACTGTCTTTCTCGCTCGCTCTTTTGCTAACTTGTGCGTACAGGAATGAAGACTAACGTCGATCGAGCGAGACTAATTCAACGTGAAAGTGTCATGCCCGCTTATAAAGTAAACTATCAAGCTCCACCTGTTTTATATTTCTCTTACACAATTAAGCCGCACAATCACACCCTTTTGAAACGAGTGGGCGGGACTCAAGTAACCTTCATATACAATTATTTCATTAAAGAATACCTTTATTCCATTTCATTATATATTATAAATAAATAATATATACAAATATATCCAAGTATATAATTAAAAAAAAATTTTTTTTTTCTCTATTAAATATTAGACGCCGTTTATTTGAAGGTGACACACGTGTCTGTATCACGATTAAAAATCTCTCTCAGATACATATATCTGTATATTCTTATCACGATGATGACTTCCCACGCATTCTCGTTAAACCTTAAATTTTTTTTTTCTTTTAATTATTTCAGTAATTTGGCAATAGATCTCTCTTTTTTTTTCCTGCTCTCAACATTGTATGTCTGCGTGGTCGGTCACGTCGATGGCTGGCTAACAAATAATATTAAGTATAGGCCTCCTCTAAAGGGGGAAGAGTAATATAGAGAGAGGTATAGAACAAAGACCATGTATATATATATTTAACTATATAACATATAATATATATGTGGGTCGTGAAGAGCTAGAGAAGATGAGAGCGCGCGCGGAGGATTAGTTCGCGTATTCATATACATTCAACACGAATATATATATATGTATGTTCGCCACACGGTGTATATATATAAAATTAAATGGCGTTCGGCAGGCCTATTTCACTTGGGCAGGTAGCGGCCACTGGTAATTACTACCTGCGACTTTGGAGCAGAGAGAAGATAAAACTTACGAGCGACGTTTCTTCTTTCTCTTCTTCAGTGATCGTTCATTTCATTTTTTTTTTCTATGTTCAAAATTTTTATTTTGTATTTTTATATATACATTTATGTTTGTATGTATGTATTTCCTGTATATGTGGATCTGCAGTCGCAAAATGGAATGAGAAAAAAGAAAGAAGAAGAAGAAGAAGATTATGTTAGATCTAAACTTTTCAGTCAGACGTTCTTTAAAATTTATTGCACCACAAAAAAATTAAATATTAATTTAAATACACACTATACATATTGTGTTTTACTATTTGGGAAAAATTATTTGACAGTTAAATAAATGATGGTAAATGTTTTAAAATTTATTTTATAATTGTTTCAAATAAATTACTGAATTAATATTTTTATATCTATTGCATTTTATATATTCGCGTTTATTTTATTTTGTAATTATACGTGTATGCAATTGAAATATTTAGGTATATACATACCCATACACATAAGTATCCTATATACAGTGTGATGGAATATGCGTCCACGTGAGATACTTGATCGTGATGTTATACGATACACATGACAGAGGTCGATTGGTTTGGATTAAGATAATGGGAGCTAAGAGAATTGGAACGACGTTTTTGATCTCATTCGACCTTACCCATTTTATTCTTTCATTCTCCTTTTCTTACTATATATACACATACGTATACCTACTACTCTATATCTAAAATATACCATATAGTCACGCAGTCATCAAACAACTATTATAATAATTCGATTGAAGTATATAAGAACTCTTGCAGCTGCTTCACTGCTCACGCGAATTTAGTCTATCGGTCTTCTACATATTTTCACGAAAATCGCGTGTACAAAATAGTATTATTATCCAGGTACAAACAATATTATATTTTATTCTTATATTATACTCCTCATTTTTTTATTTTTTATTATTATTAATATTTATAATCTACAGATACTAAATCTCCCTTTTTACTCCTCACATATCAACACGCATATACACATATTTATACTGCACGCGTTGTCTTTCGGAATGTGACTTTCACGCGCTTTAAAAATGCAGATACATTTCAAAAATGAAGTGGAATCGCAGTGAGGAAAATAAAATAAATGATAAAAGAAAAAAAAATGGTAGTAGTAATAATAAAAAGAAAATGAAGAATGAAATGAGAAAAAAGAATGAATGATGTTAAAAGAGAGAACAAGATAAATATATATATAAATACAAATGAAGAAGAAAAAAAAAAAAGGAGGTGGACACGGTACACTCACTCAGAATTATGCTGGCTAGCTATTTTTTTGCTCCAACAAATTATTCATATTAACTCCACAGTAACTTCTGCGTATATAAAAGCAAGTCAGCGAGGTATGGCTCGCTGCATCTTGACTATGCGGAAAGGAAAGCCTCATCCTTTTCGCTGTATATATATTGTATATTACATAGGTATATACATGTCTGTACCTGTACGCGACGCCGCTGTACAACTGCCTCTTCTTTATTTTTATATATATT
This sequence comes from Microctonus hyperodae, assembly GCA_030347285.1. Lineage (NCBI taxonomy): Eukaryota > Metazoa > Arthropoda > Insecta > Hymenoptera > Braconidae > Microctonus > Microctonus hyperodae. Next base: position 2,592,925 of record JAQQBR010000001.1, read on the forward strand.
TATTTATGTGTGGCTGCACGTACGTATATCGTCGTTGTATTTGCGATTGTGAAGAGAAGAGGAAGAAAAAAATAAAGAGTTAAAGATGAGAGAGAGTATATATGTGTATGTTATTTATACTTATATATACACATATATTCATATACAGATGTATGAGTATTATTGTGATTGTGTACACACATATTCACATTGCAAGCTGGCGTAACAACGACGCCCCAGGATGTTCGCGCGCGCCACAATATCCATGGATAAATCGCGCATAAACGTCCTCCTGGATACGTCCGGAAATCAATCGACGAAGTGCCCGGAACGGATTGTAATGCATCTCGTTCCGTGAGAAAGTCCAATGAATTCTTGTTCTTACTATATACGTGTGTATATATGTATGTAACGATAGAAATGTATAACCATTTATCAGAGAAAATATTTATCATCTATAATAAAATAAAGGATTTAATAAATATTGTCATTAAATGAATTTTTGAAGTAAAAGAAAATTTTATGTATACACGAATTATATTGATGGATTTTTTTATTTATTCATTTAGTTTTATTATTCTTTAGAAATATATATGTGTGTATATATTGATTGTAAATAATTCGTCGCACGATTTCAACGACAATAATTATTCCTCCATTCATCCATATATAAATTCAAAATCATTTCAAATAAAAAAAAATAACGCAGTCATGTTTATTTCTTTATAAAAAGATAGTAAAGAAGATGAAAAAATAAAGGTAAAATTCTTGATTTTTTTTTTTGTATTATTTCCTCATGTCCTCGGATCTTTTCCTCGGACAACGGCCATTCTTCCTTAATTCGACGTGTTACCGGTGCGTGAGGAGACTATGCAAACGCCATATAAAAGACAAATACGCAATTCCACTCTTTCGTTCTCTCTTCGTCATTTCATGTTTTTTTATTTATTTATTTTATTTTTTTTCTTCTTTCCACTATTTTTTTTACTTCCCCACGACTCTTCTCATGTAACGCCAACTATTTCACTGATCCTCTTAGTCATCATACACCGTCGCACATACACTCGAAGATATAAAATAATACGCAGGAATGTACGTGCAAGTTCGATTGCTCAGCAATAGCACGATATGTATAAACGAAGAGTATATATCAATATAGGTACATCAACTCTATTTACTTTATGTGCGCTGTTAAGTTGACCGCGTGTCTATATTTGTTTATTTATACCATCTTCATTTTACTCTATTACTTTCAAAGATGATCGAGACAGAGGGAGCGACCATGAAGAAATTGCTTTAGAGTATTGAGTGAAATATATACATACAGCGCGTGCCACATCAAACTTATCCAGGATATTACTTTATAATTTCTTCCAGGATATTACGTTACAAACATTATCATGGATATTATATACACAATCCATATATTAACTCAACAAGAAGAAGAAAAGAATGGATAGGAAAAAAATTAATATGTGAGGCAGTTAACAGGCACTTCCTGTTACATCTATCGAGATGAAATCTCAGTGCATATATTCTATCGTCTGTGTGTATGGATATTATTGCGCCGATGCCGCCGATGTGCAAGATATTATTGGATGTAAATAACTGACAAGAAAAGATATTTATATATCAGATAATGAAAGAGAAAGAAGAGCCCGCGGCCACCATCAGCAAGATCCGTTAAATTCAATTAGAAATATTTTCGTTTATCTATACATAATATAAGTTTGTATTATATATTATCATAGACATTTTCTAATTATCCTATACTTGACAAGATAAAATTACGTAGTGAAATAATTATGTTTATTTCATCAGGTGTCTCATTAAAAAAAAAAAAATATATTTCTCCCTCTCTCAACGATTAATAATAAATGGCTATTATAATTTGAATATATTCGTCAATTAATTCCACATTAAAGCGATAAACTCTTCTAAACGCCAGGTGAGAATTATTAATTACAAATTAATTCCTAAAAATTATAATTAACCGCAATAAATTTTTCTTAAATTTAAAAATAATAATTTCATCAAAATCTCAATATTATTTCAATTGAATAAATAATATATATCATAAATATACATATATATACACAATCTTACAATAGCATATATATATTAAATAAATTATTTACGCTCAATTATATTTATAACGATGTATAACTCACACGCGGTCGACTTCAATTATCCAAATACAAATGTATATACATTTTTATATTTTATATTTATATACATATACATACATGTAAACAATCTTTCTCTTGGCCTCGGGAAAATGTCACAGGTTCGTTAAACAAGGGTATATAACCCATCCTTTTATATAACTTTATATACATGTATGCAGTGTCTGTACATTATTTGCCTGCACGAAAATTTATATATTATTGTATATTTATATACATAAAGAGTGTGGGCAATGCACATGTATACATACATGTACGTATTTAAATAAATAAATGAAGAAAGAGAATACATATATGTATATAAATATGCATATATATGTCTGTGTGTGCCATCATCATGATGAAAAGCAAAGGCCAGCAGACGATCCTCTCTGCGCTTTCTACCTTCGATCTTACACTCTCTCGTCCCAGCAATTATGTAGGCTATGTACTGTAAATATATATGCATGTATTTGTATATAGGAATACCTACATACATGCATGTGTATATTTACACAGCGTTTGTGTATATAATATTATAAATACTGGGTTTGCTTCATGCGCAGATAAATTGTAATAAAAAATTATACGGAAAAATCATGATTAATATACATCCCTTATATATTAATATTTATGTAGATTTTACATATGTATGTGGGGATATATTTATTACTGTGTATGGGTTTTTATACTTGACGATGGAATATTCTACTTTGAGAAAGTATATGTGTATATAATCACGTTTACAAACATTTAAACACATATGCAAACTGAATATAACGGGATATTAATTCTCATATACACGAATTGTATATATAGTTTAGTCGAAGGATGTCTTGTGAATTTGCGAGAGAATAAAAAAAAACGATTTATTGAGGGTACATGTATGTGTTATTTAAAAATTGAGGAAAAGTAGATCGAGAGTTCGTGTGTATATAAATGAATAAATTGGTTGTATTTAATGTAAATAAATATCTTGCACGTTTATGTATATTGTAGTAGTCAATAGATCATCTCGTGACTCTTTGTCATCGTTATTAAATGTTTAAATTGTATAAATGTGTGTATGTGTGTGAGAATGTGGATGTAAATAAGAGACTTTGCTAATTAAGTGTCCTGAATTTTTAATTTAATTTTTTTTCTTTTTCGTTTTCATAATTGCTTAACCAGTCAAACATCATTTTCGTGTATATGGCAATTAGAAAACGTGGGATTCGTATATAGCGGGTTTTTAAATACTTTTTTTATATATAAAAATATATATGCTTTGAAATATAAAAGTCAACTGATGTGTACATACACGAGTTTGATTTAATCACGATAAATATTCAGAGAGAAAAAATATTTTTGAAATTAAAAAGTTTTAATTATTAATTTCTTTGTTTATGTACATACGTTTTTTTTTTCTTCACAGGCGACGACCGCTAGCGGATACTTCGAGGTGCAAATACTCTCGTTAACGAACAACAGGGGGACGCTGGTGGACGGCCGTTGTTGCGGCGGGGGGCGCGACACAGGGGGAACAGGTGGCTTTCCACCGTGTTCACAGCCGTGCACAACGTCGTTTTGGTTGTGCCTAAAAGAATACCAGTCAAATGTTACTGCCATTGGCTCATGTAGCTTTGGCAATGTATCTAGTCAAGCGCTCGGACACAACACATTTACCTTAACCGAGCCCGTCACACTTCAACTACATTTCACCTTTAGATGGACGGTGAGTTTATAAAAAAACTTAATTTTCCCACGATATATATACAGAGAAAAAATAAAGTAAAATGGTATTAAAAAAATATTTATACACATATTTTTTCTTACATTTATACCATTTATTTTTTTTTTTGTTCTCTATATATCTTTTCAAAGTCTTTGAATACTTTATAATATACATATATTTGAGCAACAAATATTCGTGAGTAGTTGAACGTGAAAATACGTCTCTCTGTGTCGGTATATTTTTATGTACGTTATATTATGTATGTATATAAAGTGAAGACGAGAGAATTGGACCCATGATTTCCGCTCTGACGATTCCACGCTCGTTAGTCGGGTTACGTATAGTAATAATCCCAAGTCTCGTTCCAGTAGCTTGAACATTGCGATACATCGCAATGTTCTCTATTCCAAAATACCATTGTGCAGCATGCATTGCATTGCAAGCAACGGTCAAGATTCTTTTCAGACCATTTATATATGTATATCGACGGTGTTATGCATTCACGCCTGCACAAGATTGTGCAAGTTATTTATCTATAGAATATATAAGATATAAATACACCAATATTACCTGTCTATACAAGTTTGAATTTATAAATAACATGTCAAGAGATTTTTGTCTTTATTTTTCTTTGTATTCAGCTTTCATTCATTATTTTTATTTACCTGGAGAACTTGACAAAGATGAGAACTATTTATATGACGTTAACCCCCTCTGCACACACAAGCACACAAACATCTTGATGAATAAACTTATAATGCGTATAAGATGATAAACGGTGACACAAAAAAAAATAAAGGTTGAAGCGCGGTGAAGATTTAAACATCGGAAAAAAATATTTTTCAAAGTGGCTGATGCTCTTCTCGAGGTCCTCGATTTTGTTTGTATATTTCATAACTTTGCTTTTATATACACACACATATGTACACAAGAGGATTCATCCTGCCTCTGTCCACACATACTTTATCCGTCATCAAGTGAGGAACAAAAGATAGGCAGAAGAGTAAAAGCCTTTCTCTTATTTATTTTCATATTTTGTTTTTTTATTTTATATTTCATTTAATTTAATTTTTTTTTTTATATATAATTATTTTATCATCTCTTTATAATTCAAGTACACTCTTAGGACATAAACACAAATTTTCAAATTACTCCTTGAGTTATAAGTGAATGAATAAAAAATATTAAAGAGAAAATAATTTCTTAAATATTATTTTTTTT
>JAQQBR010000001.1:2615759-2636749 GCA_030347285.1 Microctonus hyperodae
AAAAAATTTATCTCACTCGTATATACATAATTTGAAAATTAAATTAGTGCAGTCACGACAATTTCTCGACATTTCATTAAGAAAAAAAATAATTTAATATCACAAATAATAAATGTGGTGGATGATGATAATGCATTTGAGAAATATTATATAATAAATACACACACAAATATAATTATAAATAAAAAAATATAAGTAGAAAGAAAGAGTAAATATGATACAAGTTTGAGTATAAGAAATAACATAAGAGTCGATCGTGCGACCGGACATACCGGTCTCAGAAAATTGAAAAATAATTCGAGCGAAGACACGAGAAGGAGCCATATATATTTTTCGTACTCCCGGTGCGGCCTCGTACCGTCGGCTGCAGCGGGTAATTCACATTTCTTGCGAGTCGGCCCGCGGTTTACCAAGCTCGCGAGCATTACACGAACATGTATCCATGTGTGTAGAAGACGGAGATAAAGAACAAAGACCTTGTGCACGCACCCGAACCCATATCTCCTCGACTACTCCTTCATTAATAAGTATACACAACCTCGATGAAACGCACAGTCTATACTACATACACATACACATGTGTATATGTATATAGACATGTGAGTATATAAATGTGTACATCTATATACGTGTGAAAAATACTTATACTCAGTTTAAATTTGCCATTTCTGTACCTCATCACCATTCTGACTTCTTCTCATCGGATTTTTTTACATGTATTATACATACATGCATATGTATATACATATGTTTATGTGAAATCGCCGCGTTGATATATATAAAAAATTGTGATAATAAAATATATCGTGATGTAAAAAAAAAATTGTACTCTCATTAATGATGCGAAAGAAATGCAGTAACGATCGCTCCACATGTGTTTTATTTATTTATTTATTTTTTTTTTAAAAAGAAAATATATATATGTATATAAATAAAGTTTTGTAAAAAGGGAATATATATCTTTTTGTATATTTCCGTGAAGTGATTGAAATTAATCATAACGTCATTATGCAGTTTCTTCAAGACATTTCGAAGGATATCGTGTGAGAATGATATCCTGAAATGCATCAGCGTCATTTTTAAATATAAAATTCTGTGTTTGGATGGGTATATGTATATACATGAATGTATCTACATATATGTAGACGATGCTTGGAGGAGAATAAGAGAGAAGAAAAGAAGAGCTTCTCTTGTGCGGCTTCGTTGGAAAGAAGCACGCTGGTACCGCTATCGCCCTATGACCTCGTGCAGTTGAGAGAAGCAACCAGCGAATCAGAGAGTATATACATGTACACTTTAGCTAATTCTCTTTCTCTTGTTTCTCCTTCATCCTATGGTGTTCAGGTATACCGGTAATTTTACGTCTTGTATCGTCGGCTTCCTGGTGATGTCGTGTCTTTCGATCTGGATCAACGAAAATAATATCTACTCGACTATATTTCAAAGAAGAAATTAATAAAACCGAAAAATAAATTAAAGAATTGTCATAAAATTTTATGTCTTATACACAGTTATATGTATGTATCTATAATTTATGTAGAAAAATTTTTTATAAATGAAAAATTATTTTTTGAATGGCGGTATACGGTTAAGAGATAATTATTTAAATTAACTTTCAAATAGCATCGCGCCGCGTCTTTAAAGTATGTTTTATAGTTATGTAGTTGGTGCAACACATACGGAATACGTTGTAGTGTGTATATTTATATACATATATTTATCCATATAGCTACATTGTTTCGTGTACGAGGACGACACGCTGCATCAAAGGAAATATATATAATGTCGTGGGATATATCGTTTCGCGATGCACGATGAAGGTTTCTCTCCTTTCATCGTTCAACAAATAAATTAATCGAGCTAGTATATTTATAAATAAAAACTAAATGAATAATAGTCATTATTTATAATACAAAAATTATATTATTTAACTCAAGATATACTGTGAAGAAAAATCAAATAACAATTTATAATTTATCAATCAACCCCAAAACAAAAATCTACAAATAAATACATCAAAAGACAAATAAAATAAAAAAAGAAAAACTAATTTACAAACTCACGGATATAACATTGTATCATAAATTAATCCTCACAATATAAAACGATTAGTCACTCTTATTTTCAAAATTTATATACCAAACTAAAATGAGTGAATGCTGCGGTACAAAAGTTTCCTATAGACTACTCGGCTTTGTCTCTCAAGAAACCGCGCAATCTTTAGGTATAAACATATATATGTATATAAAAGTATAAAAGTCTATACATATATACGTTGTGTGTAGAGGCCATTCTCGAAGGATCGGTTCGTTTTAATCGCTAATCACCAATTAACCAAGCGTCCGGTGTCCAAAACCCCCAGAAGCATTTTAACGAGCCGCCGTGTCGCTCTCCTCGGAATTTAACTTTGGCTGGCATGGGCCCACTTGGTATCGTGTGTCCTCAGTTTCCTATAAGCTATCATACATGTATACATATATATACTCACTCAACTAACACAAGACCCCATATACACACATCTAATTCAATCTCGTGTGTGTATAAATTTTAAAAACGTGGCACACACGTTTCTTCTCTACACGTATGGGACTTGTGTATACGTTTTGGTTATAGAATGGATAATTCTCCTTTGGTCGCGGCCTCGCCTCTGTCTCTCTGTGTGTCCGAGTGGCCGCGCACCAATTAGTGCATACTTCAGCACGGTGTTGAGACAACGACAGCAATATACATCGAAGAAGTAAGAAGAAGATCAGTAATAAAAAATGAGGAACGTAGAGATATTATGCCAATCGCAAGGTTGATTTTAGCTCTTGTCGCACGTTCCTGATCCCATTCTCTCTCATATATACTTGTATATACATATACATACCTATGTATTATATAAACATATACAGTACGAGTGAAAAATCACCGTGAGCTCAATGATGCCAAGGTGACCCTTTTATTTCTCCAACATTTATTTTATTTAATTCGTGAATTAAATAACATTAAAATTTTACCACACTGTATAATACTATTTATATATATGTACATATATATATATATAATATATATATAATTTATAAATTAAAAGACAGATCAATCGAATAAGACACATCGATTGAGAGAGAAAGGTTTTAGATGGTGGATGAAAAAAAAAAAATCTTCGTTGTGGATCTTTAGGATAACGGCGCACACTTGATTTATATAAGCAGAATGTGATGCTTGTGTGTTTGTATGTATGTGTTTGTTTGTTTGTGTGGGTTGTGCTATATACCACGTTAGAGATCATGTGGTGAGAGTTCGAGTCATCGCGTCGTAACCTGTTGACGCGCACGAAAAAGAGAGAAAATGGTTTCTCTTATGTAGAATATTATACTGTATATTCAAGAGACACATTGATGGCTGCAATATGTGTGTCGATGATGCGAGGGAGGGGAAGAAAGAGAGGGATTGATACGATCTTACGTGCTCGGATTTTTCGTGGGAGATCGATGATTGTGCGGGAGCTATGCACGAGTGTATGTAAGTTGTATATAGAGGATGATGATGAGAAGAAGTGGAGAAAGGGAGACGTATGTCAATGATCAAACGTGAAACATTTACAGTGGATGGATCATTTTATAATCTCGATCTTAATTTATATATAGATATGATGAAATATTTCTAATGTTTAATTTCAATCAAGGTGTTTGTATATGTTATAGGAGAAAAGGAGGAAAAAAAAAACTTGTCTTGAAATATTTTAATTTGTATATCAAGTTTTGTTCAATTAATAATTATAATTATTGACGTGTATCGATTGTTATATTTTTAAAATGTCAAAATTTTATTTCACCTCTTTATCATTAGGAATAATATTTATATATATAAGTATTGAATAAATTTATTGGATATTTAAAAATGTCTTGTTTTAATAGCCAAGAGGAATTGCTATATCTTCTTGAATTAATTGTCGATAATTTAATATTAAATGCTGATAAAATACACGAAGCTGGTGATAATTTATTAGTTGTGAAAATAAAATTTTTATCCATGCCACTATTTGTTATATCGCAGAATGATTTTGAAATAGTTAATGCGATTAATGATATACCTAATGGTAAATTGGCTGTATTTGATTCTGGTATATCGCGTTTATTTAGTAAATGTGCGAGTGATCTTGTTGGTGAAATGCAAAAGACACCGTTACGTATTGGTGTATTTTGTGTTGGTGACATATATCCACTTGCTGAGGCAATTTTGCCGTTTACCGGTTGTCTTTGTGACCAAATCGCGATGGCATTAAATGATGATGATCATATGCCGGAGCCCTACATTCTTCATGGTCGGTTTGGCCTGTTAGATCCAGGAAAAAATCCATCCGGCAGTATTAATTTTAAATTGAAAATAACTTGTCTTGGGAAACATGTTACAACGTATTATCAGATGGAAAAGAACTCGTTTGTCTTTAAGAATGATCGAGACGTCGGGCAATACTTGGTAAAACGTGTTGTCCCACCAATTAGTGAGAAGAAAAATGAACAAGAAAAATTAAACAATGAAATTCCTGACTCTGGATCCAAATCAATGCAAATCCCAAATGAAAATGTGAATGACGATGATGAGAAATCAAAGAAAAAATCTGAGAAAAAAAAAGAAAAAATAATTATATAAAAAAAAAAAAATTTTTTTTTTTATTTATTTTTCTATTTATTTTTTCTTTTACATTTTATCCATTGAATTAATAAAAAATTCAAACGACAAAATTCGTCATCACAATATTTATATATATATATACATTCTATAATATCCCCAGTTGTCATGGCGATTTACTGACAGATTATATCAATTAATCATGAACAAAACGTTGAAATAAAAATTTTTGTACTCGAATATAAATAAATTTATTAATGAATAAATAATAGTTACAATGTGAACTATATTTCAATTAAAATTCCCATCATTACAATTTAATTACAACAAACATAAATCTACTAATTTTTTTTTCTCATTCCACATATAATTATGATAAATAATACAACATCAACGTCAACTAATCAACATAATAAAAAAATTAATAAACCATTTAATATTGCTAAAGCCCCGCTGAAAACCACTATGAATAATCCAGACTTTTTGAAATTAACGGCAGCTGAAAAATTAAATGATAGTGAATATCGTAGTTTAATTTATCGCACTTATCCTAATGAACCCACATGCGGGTGTACATCAGCAAACGGGCAACAGTCATCAAACGCACTTCGAGCAATCGATAAATACCAGGAAAATCCAAGTGTCAATTCTCTTTTCAAATGTCCTGGTGGTTGCAAGAGCTCATGCTGTTCGTCTATAATGCGTTCACCCACTGCCAACGATGAAAATAATAGTAACAACAACAAGGTAACAAGTAAACAAAATTAAGTATTGCTTAATCACGTTATTGTAACAGCAATCAATGTAAAAATTTAACAATGGTTTTCACTGTCTTGACAAGAGAATTAGAGGCGGTGGCAGCGTAGAAGAAATATATCGAAAAAATGCTGGCGCAATAGAAGTCGAATGTACAAATTATAATACCCGAGGTCAACATAGCAGTAATAGTCCACATGCTGTAACTTTTTCAAGGTAGCTCTGCACTGAAGCCTATTTAAGTTATAACTTATTATCATCATTCAAGATTTACAGATCACTCACCCGAGTCACGTGGAATTAATATAAATGAATTGAATAACGATTTAATGTCTGGATATTTGTGTCCAAGTGGAGCAAAATTGATTAATAAAGCAGAAGTGAATTGTGATAGTAATAGATGGAAAAATTCAGATTATGAAATAGACAGATTTGTAAATGCTTTAAATGACGCTCAAAAATTTGTCGATTCATTGGGAAAAGTGCCGGGTGTTGCTGGTTTAGGTTTAATGGACCCTGAAGAGAGACCTTATTTTCCAGCAAATAGAAAAATTGTCAATGAAAAATCGTCAGAATTTAAAGGTAATAATAATCTAATGATCAATTCACACATGAAATCAACGGCGGGATCAACGTCGTCGTGGATTAAGGCCACGCCATTTACAATATCAGTACCAGGTCGAGGTGGAATTGTTCGTGAAGCAATATTACCAGAGAAACTTATTGAGGAATCAGAAGAGATAATTGAAGGAACGACTGTTCCATGCGGCGAATATAATTGTAAGTCAAGACATAAGATAATAATAAATCGTGAAGGCTCATTAAATGAAGTTGAAGAGGTTGAAAAATTTGATGAAGTTGTTGGGCAACTTAATTCGAGAAGAGAGAGTAAATCTGATAAAATTATTAAACATAAACGACGTAAAATGTTTGTGGGTCCCGATGGTGATGGAATGTTTAAATCAAAGAAATCACGTAAACCCAATTATGTTTATTTGGCGGGTGAAACGTATCCTGGATCTATTCATGGACATAAAAATTGCAATGATCGACCTGAAAGAGTGCCAGCACATATGGGATGGCTTTGGACACAATATCAACCTGTTGGTCGATTAAAACCACGCGTTGGTTGGAGACCCGGTGCTATTTCACGACAAATTCGTGAAATTATTCAAGAGGCTAAAATTGGATATGAAGGAAGCCATCGACGGAGACGACCATCGTCAACGCCGTTAATTGGAATGCAGGGAATGAAAATGAAAACACGAAGTCATGGATCATTGAAGGAAAAACAGGGTGAAGATATTGAAGAATTAGAACCACCTCCAACGCTTCGTATTCAAAGGCGAGATGGCAAATATTATATTATTATGAATCCGATACGACAAGAGACGATGGATATTCCGAAATTAGAAGAGTGTATTAAACCATTGCAATTTACAATACCAAAAAAATTAAAGGATTATTCAGATTCATCTAGTTCAACTGCCTCAGATATAGATATTGAATTTTCACCACCTGCTGCAGTTAATCGGTATAAAAAATTACCAAATGTTATTCATGTTGAGACCCAAGTGAAACATCGGGATATTATTAATACATTTAAACCTGCTGCTGATAATACTAGACAAATGGAAGAAAAAATTGAGATGGGAAAAGTAAAAAAATTGAAGAAAAAAAAAAGTAAAAAAGACAAATAAATAATTAAATTAATGAAATTAAATAAAAAAATATATGTGTAAAAACTGGGTAGGAGAAAAAATGTTTAGTGAAGGAAATTAATTTATTGAATGTTTAATTAAATATTCAATTAAAAATACTGTGATGTAAATGAATTTCTATGATATTTAATTGAAACAAATTATCTATTTAATAACCTCACAATTAATAAAATTTAAAATGAATAAAAATATTAATTAAAAATTACAAATTTTACATTTATTTTTCTTTTGTTATAAAAATTGTAGCTTATAATATTTTTTAGATGATTTAAATCAGTTTATTAATTTATCAAACTGTAGTGAGAGGGCAGCACTTCCCTGATTCGATCCCTATCACGTGACTGCCATATTTGATTGCTGAAGTTAGCCGCGAATGGTGCATTATATTTTTCCATTTTCACACAATTTGAGTGAATTATTCAAGAGGCACAGACATTTTTGATTATTGATTAACGTTAATAATTTGAAGTAGATTAAAATGAATAATATAACACAAGAGGAAAGGAATATTGCGGTGCGTAAAAAAATGTTTGATGTGGATAATATAAAAATCGAACCAATGCCACAAAATTCACCGTGGTTACGTACATCACGAATGAGTTTTCGTCAGAATGGCGTTGAAAAAGCTTGGGATTTATCAAGAACACATAACAGTGTTGCTATTATTATATTTAATATAACAAGAAATAAATTGGTATTTGTTCGACAATTTCGTGCTGCTTCATATTACGCTGATCTTCCACAAAAATATCAAGACATTGATATTAAACAGCATTCATTGGAAAATGGTTTGACATTAGAACTTTGCGCTGGTATCATTGATAAAGATCTTTCACTTGTAGAAATTGCTAGAGCTGAATTAAGAGAGGAATGTGGATATGAAGCACCAGCTTCTGCCTTTACAGAAATCATTACTTTTAGGTATCAAACAAAATATAATTCCACTTTTTATTCAACATATAAACTAAGAAAAAATTCAAATTCTTTACAAAAATTTGCTACCATAAAAAAATGATCAATATAATTACAATTGATTAATAATAATAATTTTTACTTCACTCCATAATTTATTAATAAATAATAAATGACAATTTCTTGATAATATACTTGATAATACTTGAAGAAAAAATTTTTTTCACATTCATTTTCAACTCAGAATGACCAGAAAAAATTATTTGTATTATATTTTTATTCAATTTTTGAATGAATAATTTATTAGTAGATAACAGAAGCCTTGTTGGATATAGCAAAATGATTCTTTGATTGACTCATCATATTACAAAGAAGAATTTCAATTTGATACTCACTGATAAAAATTTACAGACCTTATATTTATATATATATATTTTTTTTTTTAGAGATACCGGTGGAACAGTTGGAAAACACACATTATTTTATGTCGAGGTGACTGACGAAATGCGAATACATCCGGGTGAGTAATTTGTTTCAATTATTATATCTAATGAATACATTCTAAAATAATGTGAATTATATAAGCAATTAATATGATATTTAATGATAAATTTATTGTAGAATAATAATATTTATGAATTTCGCAATTACTCTATTGAATAGATAAATATTAGAGTTGTATTTATAATGAAATAATTCATCAGTTGGTAGATATTATTGAGGATAAAATTATTGAGATATTTATTTCTTCATTTAATTTCAATAAGATAAATAGTAACAGTAGAATAAATTTAATTTAAATTTACAATTGTTGATATTATTATAAAAGGAGGTGGAACTGAGGATGAAGGCGAACTCATTGAGGTCGTGGAAATGAGTGCACAAGAGGCAAACAACTACATCTCATGTGGAGACGTAAAAAGTCCGCCTTCATTTCTTTATGGTGTATTGTGGTTTTTAACATCAAAAAAGGATCGTTATAGTTAAATTTATTTTGGTTTCATCGTCATTCTTTTCCTTGAAACATTAGTTTGATGAGGAGTTTTGAATTTAATGCTTATTTTATTTACAAAAAAAAAAAAGAGAATATTTATTTACAAAGTGGAGAAAACGCAAAAATCGAATTGATTTCGAATATAGTGAATTTAATATTTATAATTGTTATTATTAATATTAATGTTCAGTATCGTCTTTTGTAAATTGGGAACTGACCCATGCAAGACCCCACTTTAAATTTGTCAACAAAAATTTCAGTGCCTTTGTCCACTGTTCTTCTGAATTTAGTTGAATTCTGAAATAATAATATATAAATAATTAATTAATAAAATCTGTTGAATTATATTAATAGCAATAATAATTAAAAATGTAAATAATTATTCCTTGAAATGTATTAATATATATATATTTTTTTTTATATATTATAAAAAATTAATATATATTACTTGATAGAATAAGAATTTCCCGTTGCTGAATCTTCAATTTTTCCTCGATCCATTTTATATGGCAGACAAAATCCACTGTCACCTTTCTCCACTTGTTCCTTAAATTGTTGTAAACAATCAAGAAACGCAACCATTGCAGCATCAAATTTATTATCCCACAAAAATTTAAACCCTCCACTTCCATATAATGGCAATTCCTTTTGTTGATCCAACACTTCTATATAACTGTGATTACCAAATGGAACTAAACGAAATCGTTGAAATGTTAAATTCATTTTTCGTGCTAAGGCAGTTAATAAAAGTGTCGTTTGTCCCCAAGCTGCATTTATTTCACTCCAGTCAACTGGTGCATTGGGCAGTCGACCCAAACGGAATGAATTTATTGTACCAAAATGTCCCGAATGCCAAATGTGAAATGTTGCGTTGAAAACATTTGTTTTTTTCAATCTCTCAAGTCGCGATGCTGCATAAGCTAATTGGCATTCCAAACTAAATTAAATAAAAAAAAAAGAAAAATATATATAAAACTATACAATAAATTACAATATTTTTTTCTTACCTTTGACATTCATCCTCAGCTAAAATAAGATCTCTCCTATGTCTAGAATATTCCCTCCAATATCTTTGCTCCTCGTTCTGCAATCTTTTACGTTCTGATTCCTGTTCAGCAATAGCATTTCTCGTCGCAGCTTCCTCTTTTCTCAAAGCCTCTAATTCTTGAATCATTCTTTCCTCCTCAGCTTTAACATCCGCTAATTCTTTAGCTAAATTTTCCATCTCCAAAGTTTCATTCCCCTGTTTTTGTTGTTCAATCTCTAATTTTTTTAAATACTCATTATAATCAGACCATTCGCCTTCTGTCATTCTCAATTGTTGATCCATCAATAACAAAAGACTATCTGTACACTCGTCACACAGTGGATGATCAGCTACACTACTGCTGCTGAGAATATCAAACAATGTAGCTCTCACCTATATAAAAAAAATTCATCAAATAATTTCATCCAAATTAAATCACAGAAATAATTAATTACAATCATCATTCAATCAATTGTTATTTATATATCAATACTATTTACCTTCAAGTGATGACTGAGACCTTCAGTTTCACCCGAATCACCAACGAGCATAAAGCCATTTGTTCCATTAGCAGATTCAGTAAGTCTAAATGGTGGCACAAGATGTTCAAGACTTCCACTTTGTTGTTCTAATTCCCCAACAACTTGTTGTTGTATCGGTACTGCATAGTTAATAATTATTACAATAATAATTTTAAATTATCAAAAGCATAAATGATAATATTACGATTTATTTTCATCATAAAAAGGTATTGGAATTAATAGAAATTTAATTTATATGTATGGAATGAAATTAATGTTGATATATAAAGTGATGTCATTGTGCATGGAATAATAGAAATTTACCTACGTGATAATTCAGCTAAAGTGTGTTCGTCTAGATGATCGAAGCTTGGATCCAATCGTAATGGTTGTAAACATCTTTGACATGAAAAACTGACGTTGCTTTTTATATCAACCATCGTAATTAATAGCCCGATTAACGGGATTGTATTTTTATTTTTTCTTTCTCCTCACTTGACAATTTTTCGTTAGATTGAGTTTGTATTGTGAGTATTTTTTCACAATGTTTGGTATATAGAATCAGCTGATTTTTTATTGTTATTATTGAGCCAATGGATGATGTTGTTGTGGTAGATAGTCAACATACCTTTGAAATAATTATTTAAGTCAAGTGTTGAATGGTAATTTTAATGCAGTGACAGCTGGTGTTGACAGTAATAATATCAACAATGCAGATTATTTATTTTTTATCAATTCTCATAATGTCAGAAAATTTATTTATCAACAGTAGGTAAGAATGATAAGTAAGGAATTTTTATGAAAATTGTGGAGGGATTTTTTAAATATTTATCATCAGTCAGTTGTATAGATTCAAATTTTGTTTTAGTTCATTCAATAGTTAATAGATGGTAGTGTAAAAATTATAATTTTTTAATACACAAAAAAAATTTTCTTTTTTCACTTCAATTTTATTACATTTAAATGATTAAAAATTTAATTTGTAAAATTAATTATTGCGTTTTATTTTGATTTTAAATTCCAAACCAAAAAAAAAGATCTCGTGTGAAACTGACCGAAAGAAAAATTACTTTACATAAATACATCAACTAATGACTGTGCGACAAATAAAAAAAAATATATATACACAACTCACAAACGTGGTTGCAATATGTACGTATATACGCGTACATCCGTATCGCATTTTTCATCAAAGAAACAAAAATACCCCCGAAAGAATACAGTCATCATGAAAAATTAGAAAATGTGACAAAAAAAAAAAAATAAAATCTAGAATATAACTCCCTGCCGGATGAGTCTTTCACCGAGTGATTAATACAAATTTTAAAAGTGCCGACATTTTATATTTATCCCCTGTTAAAATATCTATATATTCAACCCCTCGCACGTTGTCCTCAAAACATTTATTTCCACCAGTCGATGAAAATGACAGACTGGTTATAAGTATTACACAGTTAATAGCAATCGATCCTTAAAAAAAAATGGCACTTTAACACTCCCAACAAAAAAAAAAGATATTTATAAAGATTGCTATGTATATACATACAAATACATATATAAAAAAAAATAGTTATTTTCGTCTCACAAATGAATATTAACCGCGACTCTTTGAATCCTCAGAATGGATTTCTCTCACTATTATCGCCTACAACGATCAACGCAATCTCATATATACTCACATATAAATATACATATATATTTAACTACCTCCATACATACATATATATACAGTTCTACTAACAGGCGGGCGATCGTATCCCGCAGTGTCTCCTGGTCTGTCCTGCACCCTTGTGACAAACCCTCTGGTAAACCGACTCGATCACCAGAAGCGATCGGCTCTAAAGTAGACCAAAAATCGGATTTATCACGAACAAAAATCTTTTTCTCTCTCTCTAAGGTTGGACTACGCGAATAGAGACAGAAAGACAAGCCAAACATAAATGAACAGAGATGTGTATATATAATATAACACATATCCATATATACATAGTCAATCGTTTCTTCTGTGAAGATTTATTCTTTTTATTTTTTTTTTCTCTTTCAATGCATATGTATATATGTATGTATATACCTGGTCTTATGCTAATGTTCACAAAACATTTAAAAAAATATATATTCTAAAAAGCATCATGCGGAGTGTATATAATATACAACTTTGAAGTGTTGGAAAGAGAAAAAAAAAGATGTTTGATTCAACAGGTGGCGCCTGAAAGTCTCCAATGTTTTCTTGTGTTACAAATGTTTATATTTGTATATTATTACTGTATACATGTATACGTATATACATTTATTCTTGTAGTTGATGCGAAGTTGAATGCGAAGACACGTAGTGGCATTAAATATAACATTTGAATATCGGTATAACTTATAATATTCACTTTGTGACGTTTATATGTGAATGTTGCACGCGTCACACATCATATTGTTGCGCGAGGCCGCGTAATTTTGTTCATGCATGCGTGCAGTATAACATACAGAAGATAGAAACCTTTTATTTTTTTTTTCTAGTTAGATTGACAGCTTGCAAATTGAATATTAACGCCACCGTTACATTTATCGTTACATTATGCGTGACGGGATGTGGATACGCAAACGACCCTTGCTCCGTTGTCTCGTAAAAACGCATTCTTCGTCGTGCATCATTCGATTCGCCATGTAAATACAGTATGTATTTATATATGTATACATACATAAGTGTGTGTATTGTGTTTAGTCGAATGCTTGAGATACGCGTGACGAATTGACGCTGTTACATAGCGCATATACACCAAGACACAATCTCTGTCACTATCTTGATACGCTTCTTCGCGAATGTATAAAGAGTGTCCCAAAATTCGCGCAAGATTTCAAGTGATAGAAACACGTTATTTATTGCACGAATTTTGGGACAATTTTTATAGGTATATCCGATTGGGTTTTCGGAGATGAAATTGCAAACTCGTGTGGATTTCAATATATTGCTATTTTATACACATGCAATAAGCACATGCAGATGTATATTTATGTGTATGTGTCTGAAAAAAAAAAAAAAAATGAATGATAAAAATAAAATTGTGCTGCTTACACACTTGACATTGATCCAAGTGGTAAAACCAGTCCGATTAGTATCGCTTATAATTCCGAAATAAAAAAATAAACATAAATAAATAAATAAACATTTATGAATTTTCATATTATAACTGCAAACAAAATTCGATTTCATCGCTCTATAAAATTTTTTATTCATCATAAATGAATTTTTTATTCATTCATTATTATTAATTTATTATTTCTCATTTAATTTTATTTTTAATTTCCATTAATACAAACGCACATATATACATATGCATGCCAGTATATATTATACATACCTACATCGTCGTTATTATTATTCGATTGTAGAGTTGCGATATGCTCCTGGGGTTTTAGCTGGAGTAGGTTGGCGTTAAAGCGTATTAAATATATATACAGAAATAGTGGAGAGCGAGTGTGAGTGAGGTCGAAGACACGTTTGAAAAGGTGCGCGACGAGAGGGTGGGCGGCAACCGAGAGTGGGAAAAGAGTCGGAGAATCGGGAGGAGTTGCCGCAGGCAAGTAAAAGTGACTGAGTGAGTGAAGGAGATAGAGCAAGAGAGAAAGGGAGAGAGACTGAAGGCACCAACTTTGAATTGAGGGTTGAGTGAAGCGCGGGCGTCACACCGACGTCGGCGTCGCGACTTGCCTCTCCGCCAATCCGTCCCTCAGCGGCCATGTTGCCCGTGTTGCTTGGGCGGAGCACCATCACACACACTCCAACTCTTATTGCGTTCGCCACGCGCTTATTGCCTCTCACCTCTTCTTCCTTCAC
The DNA here is from genome assembly GCA_030347285.1 of Microctonus hyperodae. NCBI lineage: Eukaryota > Metazoa > Arthropoda > Insecta > Hymenoptera > Braconidae > Microctonus > Microctonus hyperodae. The sequence goes on from JAQQBR010000001.1 coordinate 2,630,131, forward strand.
TCTTTCATTTTTTTTCATATACGTATCTTGACGTATATACACATATGTGTACACAAATATACATGTACATATGTGCAGTGTATATAAGTACCTTCTCAACATTTTTTTAAAATTTCAATGTGCACTGATGGCCCCCTCAGAATTATAAATACATTTATGAATTTATATAAATAAATGCATTGAAAATTTATTTTGGATTTTTTTTTTTTCACTCTTTGAGGTTTATATATATGCATGTGTGTGTTGACAACACATGAGCGACAGGTTGCGACGTGTCTGCACCTGTAATCAAGTATGTAGTGACGTAATTCCTCTGCAATTTCCGACGTGGGTGGATTTGTATAAATAATGTCGTAGTCATCTTCATAATAATATATTTGATGTATTATTTGTAGTTGATTTAATTATGTTGGATATTATTGAAATAATGTAATGAATTGTGGGGAAAAAAAATTTTTATTTAGTGATTTAGGGAATTTATAAAATTTTTGTTGAATTTTATTAACGAGATTTTTTATTAATTGTTATATAAAATAAAATAGAAGAGAGGAATAAATAGTTAATTATTTTTATATGGATTTTGTATATTGTATGTAGTTTTTGCTGAAGGTTTTTGCATGACGTATAGTGTATTTATTTATCGTGTCAGGTATATGAAGTTATTGAAATTTATGCCGACCCACTATTGCTATTCCGTTTATCTATGTATATATGCAGCAAGAATAGATATTTATATAATATGTATACATGAATATATATGCATGTGAATTTATAGAAAATATAAGTAGAATTTTTGGCTGCAAGATATAATTTTTTAGGTCAATGTTGCAGTTGACGATTGCAATGGAAAAGAATTGATTTTTATTTTTGTATAAAAAATACAAGTGTTTTCTTTATTTATTAAATTATTATATTAGTCTTTTTTTATTTAAAGAGGAAGACATATCACAGTTGAAAACTTTCTACATTCATGTATATATATAAATTCAATAAAAGTCGAGTTATTTATGCCGAAATATTAATAAAAAAAAAATACAATATGATTAATAAGTTATCGACAAAATTAATAAATTATTTCATTTAAATTATTATCATAAATTAAATTTTTTTTTCTACATTTGTATATCACAGATATTACGTAGAATAATTATAACTACAGTAGTTACAACTGGTTAATTTATTTAACTACTTAATAAACAGACATACAAAATATTATTAATATTTTTTTCTCCACTTGTTTGTACTATTTAAAATCCACACAATAATTCCCTGATAAAATAGACAAATAAATAAATTTTCCATCCTGAAAAATATTAACAATAAATATAGAATTTATAAAATAAAAAAAAATAAAATCGCGCGCTGTATCTTTATTATATAAATAAATAAATATACATGAAGAAAAAATTATTTAATTCCATAATAAGTTGATATCTCATCGTATAAATATATTCGTGATCAATTTAAACAAATTAATCTCGTATCGTATATGCATATACCAAAAAGATATGCATCCACTTCGTTTACGAATCTTCTTTAATTAGTCACCTTGCTAATTTGTCTATCTCGCGCCTTGAGCGTGCGAATTTGTGTGGTTCTCGATCATGGAGAGCCAACGATCGTGCGAACGAAATAAATTTAATGCTTTCGGCGTTTCGTTTCGATATAAGCCTCTCACACACACGCTACAACGTGTCGCGATAATGTTAACCGTATTTCAATCGCGATACGCGCATAAATCTTTGATCGAGAGGGCGCAAAAGTAGCTGTTGCATCCGTTAGTATACAATAATTTTCTCGTGACTCGACGATCGCCGTTGCTGTTGCTCTTATATACCCAACATATTCATTTAATTCATTGCAAATAATATACATATTAATTTAGACATTATTAATTGGCATTAAATCATGCAATATGCAATTTATCTGATAATCCAATCAATGAATAACCAAGAAATTAAAAATTATCATGCATAAAAAAATATAATTTTTTCTTTCAATTTTATTTCTTATTATTTTTTTTTATTCATTTTATTCAAGTGAATTTTGTTAATTGAATTTTTTAATTTAATATTGAATATTAATATGTGTGAATTTAATTGAATTATTTTCAATCGAAGGCGCAATATCGAACAAATGCGCAATAAATGTGCATGTAATGTAACAAAGTTGCAACGCGGCTTCTGGCAACGGCGAGTTTATTTGAGCTATTGAGTGTTATATACATACAACTATATAGATATTTATTTAATGTATACTGTGCACGGTTAGCTCGATCCACAGCCACTTATATACGAAACATCGGCATCTCGTGTTTACACCCCGAGTATTTATGAGATCTGATCCGCCCACGGTCTCACGGAATTTTAGTATCACGATGAAACTAAAAGGAATCTTCATCTCAAACATACAAATCCAATTCAAGATACATATTTATTTTTTCTTTAAAGATTGTACCATATATGTGTACATTTCTATGTAGCTATATGGTATATACACTGTCCGGAGTTTCAATTTATTTTTGAAACAATGAAAAGATGATAAAAAGAAATATAATTTATTTATCTTATTATTTTTCTATGAATATATTTATTATTCTCACTACTGACCTTTTATTAGAATAAATGGAATAATTATTAAGTGCATATCAGTAACTAATATAATATATAATCATATATATTATGTATTTATTTTATCCATATTTACCACAAAGCACAAGAATAATTTTCTATATATTTAAATTTAAACCGATATGCCATCTATGATAATTACCATGCTAAATTATGTTGCATAATTTCGCGATTTTACCTTGAGAAATTATTCCACTTCAATAGACACAAATATATATATTTATATTATACATACAGTATTTTTCCCAGATTATTAAAAAAAAAATTTCCCATTTTTTTTTTACTTCATTCTCTAATCCCCAACAAATTGGAGAAATTCTCGATATAATTAACTACATAAACTAGCTCTACAATTTTACATACACCTCTACACATACACAGATCTTATCCTCGATTTAATTTTCATATTATTTATTCGAAACAAAAAAAAAAAAATACAAATAAATAAACCCAGCAGCAATAAGTGAAAAAAAAAAAATTACATATTAAATTTCCTTGCTCCCGCTCTGCGTTCATGATATCTCTTCACCAATGCGTAACTTTATGATTGCTCGCAAGTAAATCCGATTAAATTGTGAATATTCACAAGCTGCAATGTACCAATATACACTACAGATATCCATATAAATAAATCAGTTAGAAACTATGAGAGAATTCCGCTATACATAGTAGTTATAATACCGCACACAAGTCATTATCTTTTTTCATCTCCCAAGAAATTTTTTTCATATATATTAATAAATACATCCATATGCACAGACATATTATATCTATACATACACACACATATCCTCAAATAAATATACCTATATATACATATATTTAAGAATATATTTCCTAGGACATATTTATCGTTGAGCAATCGTCTGCGAGAGTGAATCTTATTGCGACGCCACAGGAGTTCCTTTGCCAATTCCCTTGATAATTTACGATAAAAAAAAAATTGCCTTTTAATAATAATTATAGTTACAGTATAGTGCAGTAGAAATAATAATAATAATTAAAATGATTATAATAATAATAATACATATTATTAAAATAATCTTTTAAAGTCTATGCGAAAAGATGAAGGTCAAACTAGTGTTACTTCGCGCTGGCAAAATTAAACATTGATTGCAATCGATACTTTCCCATGTGTTTCAAGTCTTGGATCGCGTCGTCATATGACACTGGAGACCGGTATGATACCGGTTGGCCCACCAACAGCATCATATTAAATGTGATCATACAAACAAATTTATATTAAATATACATACAAGCATTTGTGTGTATATTTTGTATCTATTTATGGATGTACTTTTTTGTATATTTGTTTATAAATTGACAGAAGTATATATATACTGGTAAGTCGAGTCTTATTGGTATGTATAGATTATAGACAGGATTTTTTTTTGTTGATAAAAATGAAAACAAGAAAAATATAATAGTGAGTGAAATAAGAAAAATTTGAATTAATTATATAAGTAAAAAAAAAATTGGCACGAGTGGGATTGTGATTGTATAAATAGTTTGAATATTTATATTTATGTAAATATGTATGTGTATAAGTGTAAGTACAATGTAAACGGTGAAGTGAAGTGTGTAGTGGTAGCTGCACTTGGTGATCGCGACTGGTGAATTAAAATTTGCATGAGCAGTTGGAAATGTAAAATAAATAAAATAACCACGAGGGAGAATGAAAATTAAAGAAAAGAATTATTGAAAGAAATTTGAAAAATAAATAATAATATCATGACTTAAAGAGAGACAGGGAGAGAAAAAATATCTAAGAGAGAAAATATGAATAAATATATATGTTAGAAAGTATATAAGTACTGAGTATCTTATGTGGTTATTAACTATCCAATAAACACAGACATTTTTCATACATATAAAACAGAGGTGAAAAAAAAAATAAAAGCAAGTAAAATATTGATAATAAATTTTAAAAACGAGTATTTTAATTATATTCACAATGTGACTTTTTTTTATATTTTAAATTGGTGACAATCTATGTCCCAATGGGAATATTTGTATATACATATTTATACACACATATATATATATACATATGTATATTCTTATGTACCACAGTCACTTGTCCATCAACTCAACAGCTGTATATATATGTACAGAAAATATATTGACTTTAGATAGAAATATACAATTATCGTGGTAACATTATCGCAAACATGTTGTGCATTTTAAAAATTTAAAATTGCACTTAATATACATCACCTATGCAATAATATTCAGACATTTTAATTGTTTAATTATATACAATATCGAATGGATAACTAGATACCTTTATAAATTTCTTTCATCACATTGACGCATTAGACAATGGTATATACAAATAATCATTTTAAAATTATCAGTAGACAGTTGAACTACTCGTGGCCATTAATTGTTTAAAACCTTGTCGTCTCCTCAGGGCATAATAAATATATATATACATACACATTCAATATCTACACCTAACTAAGGCTTATCATCGTCAGCAGTACATGAAACTGCCACGACGTAAGTGCGGGTGCTTTATTTCTTATGCATCAATTAATATCCTCAAAGGAAAAAATAATTAGAAAAAAGAAACAATTTTATTCATTTAAATAAACGCAACTGATTGCACAGATAAATCCAACGAAGAAGTTGCCTGTATATAAACAAATATATACGGGTATTTATTAGCATATTATATACTCTGGCACATGGATCAATTAAAATATACATATAGTGGCTTTTAGTGTTATTACCATCATCAAAGTTTACTATAATTATTCTTTAATAAGCTAATTAATTATTTCAATTTTTAACTGACTAATAAACGTCGGTTTATGAAAATAAAATTATTGTAATATGTATTTATAATATATTAGCACACAAAATGTACGTATATTTGAAAAATAGTGGGTAAGTGTCAGTCAATTAGTATCAAAAGTTGAATTGCCACGAAAGATCATTTACACTCACCTGTCGTCGTTAACGCGTCAAACTTCACTTCTTTCGTCTGCTATTCAGACGATATATTTACCTGTATCCGTCTAAGTATATATATATACGTATATATATATTCAGAAATAAATAAATATATATATATACATATAAAACTATGTGTCTTGGCAATGGAGTTGTTTACGTCACGACGAATGGCGCATGACATGGCTTTTCAGTGAATCTTCATACGGAATCATTAATCATGGGTATAAGAGCTAGCTGGTAATTCAGATATATATATATCTTTGTTTATGTATGTGTTATGTATTACAATAAAAATAAATTATTAATTTTTATTTGTCTCAGTAGACAACAAATAATTATCTCTGATTGTATATGTTTATATTAATTTTCGATTATTAAATTCTACTCGAGTGGAATTTAATATTAATTAATAATTTAATTGATCGTTTGGGCGTTTAATAAATTTATCGAGTGATGAAATAAACAAATTCATTGATAAATAGTTGGAGAAAAAAATATAAATAATATGTCAGCTGTCAATTGGTGAGGAATTTTCGCAAAGAATTATTTTCTAGTCATATCAATATATTTATCTACCTGGGTATATATGTAGATATTTGATAGAATTTATAGGAATTGTGTATAAAAGATGAAAAAGGGAGTGCGAGGAATTAGTAAAATTTAAGGGGAATCGGGGTAGTAGGTAAAATATATCTATAATCCTATATAGACACGGCAGGTGAAATCCGTATTTGACGAATGTCGGGTTTTATAACTTTGAGCTGCATCCCAAATGAATTTTTCTAACCCAACCTTTATTTTTCACTCTCTTCCTCTTATATATTCATTCTTATATACGCATTTATACATGCATATATATATATGTACATATTTTCTACAACTTGTTTTCTCTTGGCACATTTAAAACGAGTGTAAGGGGTGGTCTGGCACATTTTACCGGGTATTATTCTGCCCCACGGGTGTCCGTCAAACTCCACTTTCCCTTTTACTTTTTCTCGCCGCATTTGTTCATTCTTTTTTTTTTTTTT
>JAQQBR010000001.1:2658182-2668961 GCA_030347285.1 Microctonus hyperodae
AGAGAGGACGAACTCACGCGGTCCGACGGAAGCCGTTCGGCCACGCCATGGCAGCTGTTTATCGTTCGGTACTCTGACCCAGCGTGTTTGCCGCTTGATCCTCCCCTTCGCCCTCCTTTTAAAAGAGCTGACAAAAAAAAGACACGAGAAAGAGAAAAAGACATGGCGTTTTGCCTCCTTCTCACGCGTTCAGAGTACTACAATATTCCGAAAATAAACTCGATGTATCTATAACATTTAATTAAAGACAAATGTCTCATGAATCAAAATAAATAATAAAAATAAATACATTTAAAATAAAAAATTATATACTCATAGGTAAATATAGATTTTACGCGCGACACACAACGAAACCTGAGAGCGCGCGCGAACCCACAAGGGGATTGTGGGATAAGATAAGATTAGCTCGATGCAACACACAGTCATCGCCGTTGAGAATTTATTTTTCCCGCGAGAGGTAACTTAAATCGTCACAATGCTAGTGCAATGACCTTATAACATATATAGAGATGAATATCTACTCTGCTTTAAAAACAACAAAAAAAAATAGATGCAATAAAATATAAAAATGAAAATATGAATTTAAAATAAAAATATAAATGTTTTTGTTTATTAGCGATGTTAATAATTTAAATGAAGCTTATATTTATGTATGTAACTACTCGAATAATCTTTGACCCATGAGCACATTTTACTGAGCATATACTTTGAGAGTCGTTTCGCCGAGAGGCGCACATTGTGTGTCCATGGTAGCTGCGAAAGCCCCTGGCGGCCCAGCGCATAAAACGATTCGGAACGAATTTCGACAAATTGACGCGGCACACACGGGAAAGAGCAGCCCTGTGCGCGAACTTTGCTCTCTCATACCGTAGTTTTATATACGTGTATACACTTAACAGAGAATATAATACATATAAAGTAGTGGCGACTTGTGTCGGCAAAAAAAAAAAAAATTATCTCAAGTGTACGTAGTGGATATATAAAAATATATTAATTTCTCAATTTTTTACCCCAGCATTTTTAGACTACTGCACATGTATATTAACAGTTATAAAAGTGTATATATATATTTATACGATGAAAAAAGAGAGAGAAGAGTGTTGGCCTTCGAGAATTTACTGAGAGGGCGTTTCAAGGGGCAGCCTTATAATGCCAGATCGTGCGCGATAAGTCTTGATGCAGCGAAGAAAGCAGAGCTATAAGGAATATAATCGCTCGCGTCTTCTTTGGTTGGGAAAAAAAAATATTGAAAAAAAAAAAAAAAAATACCAAATGAACGATGAGTTGTATTGAAATGAAAAGCTACAAAAAATAACGAGATATAAATTATGTACATTACATATGTATAAATTTTTTTTACTGCCCACGTGCTTGTGAAATGTTTATAATATGGATGTGTATTTTAGGAATGCAACTAACATAAAACTAATAATAATATAAATGGATTTTAACATATGTATAAAGTAATATAATGCGTGTTTATTTATATTTTATTAATGTTATGAGATGTAGGTGTAAACGTATTTTTGATATAAAGGGAGAGATGAATTGGGTGACGAATAAACAAGGTGTCAGAATGATACGACCGCAAAGGTAATGATATGATTGGCCGTTGAACGTTGTTTGGGGAATGATGCGGTTTTGCGGTTTCCGCAATGCCGTCCTCTTCCTCTCATGATTTCACCAGTCGCATACAGGGGCTTTTTCATCGTGTCCGCTTGTGCTCATGTGTGTTATATACATGTTAACTTCGATTGTGTATATGTTGTAATTGTACTGAAAATTTCATCGAGAAATATATAACCGTGAAAACCGCACAAGGCACCCGAGCGAATCAATGATTCCACAGTTGATGATGCATTATTATTGTGTTGAACAAAAGATATCAAATTCACGAATTGGACGAAGAGACGACCGTGAAAATATATATAAGAAACAGATGAGAAACAAAAAAAAATTACTTTACGATGTATAAACTGTATATAAAAGGCTTATCAATTATCGTCCCATGTGCAATGAAGCGATACATCGGTTGCCAGTGGCACAAAGTCAAGGAAAGATAAAAATTGGTCACGAGGCGTGAACGAAAAATACAAAAAAGAAAGAAAAAGACAAACATGATGTATATAAAATAAAGAGAAAAAAAAATATAACAGCAAAGATCAAGACCAAGTTAATTTCCCCCGCGTCTTAACCCAAATCTTCCGTTATCTCATATATATATATACATTCGCAGTGAAAGTTAAAATTAATCGGAAGCAAGGTTGGCTGAAAAAAATAACGGTTCGTCGACTGTACAGAATGACGTGCGCCATTTTCATCGATAAGCCCAAGACAACGCAATAAAATTTATTTATATACTTATATATATGCAAGGTCGAATAATAATTTTATCATTCGCACTTTTCAACATTATAATCTGATCTTCAAAAGAATACATATATATTTATTTCAATAAATATTTTTCCCGGAAGACAATCTCCCATTCAATATAAATAAAATAAAAATAATAATAAAAAATAAAATGTATACATATATACATATCTTTAAGAGAACGTATACACGCGAGAAACTCACGTGCGGAACAACTTTCCTCATTTTAGCGAAAAAAAAAAAAAATATATGCCCGGCATGCTGAAATTATTTAACTCTCAAGGGAGTGTTTAGTTGAATATAGAGATACAGATATATAATTCCAAGAATAAAACAAAGTCCAAAGGCACATATAATACTCGCACGAGGCACACGACGAGAGTGGACAAATTGTAGGTTACAAACGAATATAATAAGCTCCTGTTTTGGCGAGGATTTATACCAGAAATCGAGACTTTGAGGCATCTCTCTTGCAACAATAAATCATGAGAGTTGTGCGTTTGGGTAACGTGCCATGAAATGGCCATCGACAAGAGTTGAGACTGTAGTATATATAGTATAGTAATAGTGTGTGTATATAATATAACTCTAAAATTTCTTCTCTATATTTCTCCATTGGTTTATTTTATAATACTCGACTTGGTCGCGCCAAAAGAATAAGAAGAAATATATATAACGAAAGATGAAGAAGACGATGAAGAAGAATAAGAAAAATAAAGAAAGACCTATATATATACTTTCCTTTATTCCCCAAAACTGTGTGCTCGCCAGGTGCAACACACTTATACACACGCAATAAACGACAACATCAACAAAAATATATGTAGCTCGAATTTATTCGATTTTTGCTCTTTCCCTATAGCAAACTCGATCGCGCGCGGCCACCGGTAGCCTCTCAATTACGCATTTTAAATATATACATATATGTGTATGGATGAATTTGTTTTTTTTTTCTTAAACCACAAACAAGTTGGAATTTTAATTAAAAAATTAATTTATCGAGTTGACGATCACTTGATGCAGATCACCGGACGCGATGCCACCGCGCAACGCACATCAAACATTGTTGTTATTATTCTTAGTATATAATATTAAAATAAATTTAATATTTCTTGTGCAATTTTTTCTTTTAATTAATACGATCGCTAAAATACAGATGTGTACGATATTTTATGGAAAAATTAATGCCTTTTTGGAAAATGCATTCTCGGTGGAATTAATTTATAAATATAATGACCAGCTGATGAAATTGTGTATGATTATATATACACTCTCCCTTATTTATACACTGCACTTATTCAATATATGTCTCTATCATGAGTGACACGCTTGTGTATACATCTGATGCGCGTACTTTGTACAATATAAATAACAAAAAAATTAATTCAATTAATGCAAGTGAAAAAACTTGAGGGGAATTAATTTCTGTGATTAATTTATAAAATCTCTACATAAAAATTGTTTTATTCATTTAACTATAAATAAAATAAATTATATTTTACTTTTATTCTCATCGCAAATAACAAATTTATGAGAAAAGAAAAAAAAATAATAAAATTACCGTGATAAATTATGTTTTGCCAATGGAAAATAAGTATATTTTCCAGTGCAAAACGGAAATCTTTATATACACTAGCTTTTCCCCTTTTTTTTTTCTTTCAAAGTTATAATATACATAGGGACAATTTTGTTTATATTATACAAAGCCGCAACAATATACATTTACACTCAAACATATAATACAATATTAAAACACCATGACAACCGGAAACATAAAAATTACATAGACTTACCCATAAATGGCGTCTTTGTCGCGCTTGTGAACATCAGGAACTGCAGACGCGGCTGCCGCTGCTGCTGCCGCGAGTACATGCTGCGGCGGTTGTGGCGGAGGCGGTGGATATTGAGGATGGGCAGGTCCCATACTCATGTGTGGACTGTGATGGAGGCCAGGAACACCTCGGGCACTCCCGTGTGGATCATACAGGCCTGCACCACCACCGCCACCCTCCAGATAACTCCCGTGCAGCCCGCCATCATCATACTGAAATTAAATTAAATTAATTCAACACACTCATACCTATATATTAAATAAATAAACTAAAAAATCATTGTGAAAAATTATTTAATCCTCATAATTAAAATATAAGAGCTCGAGAATGTTTTTTTTAAATTATTTTCCCAATTTAATTCGATTTTTATTTTTTGATATTCATTGTGGATTATTTGTTTATAAGTACTTGTAATAAAGTGATATGACAATTTAAACTGATGAATATCTGGTGGGAGAAACAAAGTTCATGTGGAATATGCGACAGCAGGCCGATGATAATGACAGTAGTACATACACGCGTCGTGCTCTTTCCATAAACAGAACCCTGCACTCAAACTTAATATTATATTATTGTACACATGAACATTGTATACAAAGTGGGTTGCACCACATTTTGTTGCATCTCTCATTCGTCATATAAATATATACCTACACGTATTTATAATACCTATATAAATATATATTTATACGTACATCAAAATAACGTGGAAGAAAAAAAGAAAGAAAATTAATGATACATATTTTTGTCCATTACGCGAGAAAAATAACACTCAATTGGCAAAACACTCTTTTCCTGTTTCATTGTTCATACATATTATATACTATCATGTATATATATAACCTCTACAGGTGGTCAGACGTATAAAAAAAAATTATACATCAGTATATGTAACCGAAATTGTTTTATTTCTCCCACAGGATATATATTTATTTGTGTGATAATTTTTCGTATGAATTCTTTTTTTTTTTTTTTCATTATAAATACGATGATATAATCGCTTGATTAAGAGTGAAATCATTTTAACCACTGAATATATATAGCACACGCGCATTTACAAAGTAAATAAGAAATAAAAGCGGCTAAGAAAAAGAGACGAAGAAAAATAAAGAAAAGACAAAACAAAAAAAGGATGAAAAAAAAAAATTAATGAAACGTATCGTGCAACAGATGAATACTAACTGAACAAAACACATCATGATGGCACGATGACATACGCCAACCTCGACGTGTCACTGATGTGTGCTCGCCACGCTAATTATGCCCAATTATTGTGTCACTGACTTTGTGCGCGAGCGACAAACGGATTTTCGTTATGCAGGAAACAAACTGCAAAACAATTGGTCGTGTACCACATTTTACATTATACATATACCTACATGTATTGTATATGTATATGTTTATATAGGCATATATATGAATTAATGTATGTGTTTGTATACATGTACACTTATATACACGCTGTCCCTTGCGAGTGACTGTGTGTCCATTTGCATAAAGAGCTTTGACGGATGCGTATATAGATGCGAGAATATTCTGGATGGTCGCGTGACGCTAATTATCATTTTGGTACCCCCGTACAGAGATCGTGACCAATGCTAATATATCCCACAAAACTATATACATATAACCTCACCTAATCTCTAAAAAAAATTCCCGATAATATTATTCGCGTCTCATATCTAACACTAAATATGGAATATGATTTTTGTCATTGGAAAACTTGAAATAAATTTAAAGCAAAATGAATAAAAATATATATTAAAAGAAAAGAAGATATATTAAAAAAAAAAATGCCACTGAAGTCTCTTGGGGAATGACGTAAAAATAAAAAGAAAAGAAATAAAAAATAAAAAATAACACACGAAGCGAACGGAGATAATTCACATGGTCACTGACATAGAGATATCACTCAGCTGGCGCAGAATGGAATATTTTAAACGAGAGAGAGTCGAAAGAGTTCATTGAGTCGACGCCACGCGATAGAGAAAGAACAGAAGAGTTTCTCGTATTGCCACAAATGTTGATCACGACGCAACAGCAACAACAGAATCAACAGCAAAGAATATATATAAGAAGACGATGAAGACGAAGAAGAAGAAAAAGAAGAATGAGAGTATAATATACATACGTGTATTTATACAACACATACATCGATATAAATGTATTGGATAAAGCGAATGAAAAGAGAGAATGAGCTAATATATAAAGGCACGAGGCAAACTCCTTATAGAAGGGAGGCAATTCGAAAGTAATTCGCCGCAGCGAAAGAAAAAGAGAGTAAACTCCCGGCGCCACGTATTTATCACCAACTCTAATTACCCCACTGTTTATTACCGAAATAAAAGCACACACAACCTAATTCCACCGTTCAACACAGTTGGCACAACATATCCTAGTCACTTTTCATATTACATACATCCTATAATTTATATGTTGTGTATATTATTATATTATCATACACACCAAAAATTTGATGGACCGTCGGATGTCGTGAAGACATATAAATACACGCACATTGCAAATATATAATTTCCAGGTGGCAAGAGAATTATTTTTCCCTAAATAAAGAAGAAAGAAAACGAATGAGTATATTTTTCCAAAAAGGTATATGCGGTGTATATATATAATATAAATAGACACATAGGGGAAACGAGGGTAAACGCGCGTGCACGTAAGTCTCGTGTGTGTGTTCTGACACAACATGGCTGACAGGGTAAAAAGAAGATCACGAGGGAGCCCAAAAAGAGAGGAGAAATATAGTGAAAAAAAAAAAGCGATTGAGAGAAAAGAAAATATGTGAAGCTACTTCTGCATCGCACGAAAAGAGAAAAGAGTCGTTTATTGCTTGTCTGATTGATGCCGACATTTGGAAAACACTGCGATATACACGCGTGTGCAGCAACTTGTGCTGTAAGAAATCATCAGATACATATATGTATAATATGGATAAAATGTTATATAGATACAAGAGAAGAGACTCGAAAGTTTCCTAGAACGAGCGAGGAAGTTGTCTCGCGGCAAGCCGTCACGTGCATCGAACTCTCGTGTGTATGTATGTGTTTGTGTGTCTGCGCGGGATTTTTTCTTTATGCGCCTTTTCGAACTTTGACGATGATCGTTCTCCTCCAGGCACGCATTTTTCGTCGGCATCGTGCGCCCCGGTTTTCTTCTATATAAAGGGAAAAAATTGGCGAGTGCACACGCGAGGAGAGATCCCGGCAAAACACGCACAGATACACACTGGGGCAAACCGCTTTCAAGAGTACTTCATACCACAAAACCACATCACTGATATTTTCCAACGGTATATCCCCAATACAAAACACTATAAACGTATCAAGTCTTCAAAGCTATGTATAATATACATATATGTATGTATATGAGGTTGTTCACTTTAAATGTTTAATGCATGTCATTAAGTTTTTTTTTATCACTTTTTTTTTTTTTCAGGTCATTATATATCAAAATGACAGCGATTAATAAAAATTTTTTTTTTCTCTCTCTCAAGTTTTGTTGAGTCGAATGATGAAAAGTTTGAATATTAGTGTATATTTGAAATCGTTGGAATTATTTTCATAAATTCTAATAGATCACATGTTTCTATAATACAAACTTATACATATGTGTGGGTATATACATGTATATAAATCGAATATACGGACATAAATCTTAGTCGACACATATGCCGCAAATGATTTACGATCTCGTTGATCGCGGTTATCTCTTCAAACTGGGCCAAATTTTCATCACCTTTTATATATATATATTTTTTTTTGTATCTTTTTTATTCCCATCAACCCTGTGTGACACACAGACTATTTTATATTAGAACAGAATTTTCTCACAGCCACAAAAAAAAACATCCATAAATAGTAAACATAGTAGTAAAAAAAATTTATGTGTTATATAAATAATAAACACATATTATTTTGAAAAATAATCAAGTATATATAAACATTATATAATTGAGTGTATAAATTATATTTGTCTGTTTCGTCACGACAATGAATAAATAAAAAAATGTATAAATATTAAATAGATAAATATAAAATTTAATTCGCTTATCACAAATATTTTATACGCGCGATACATCTCGTTTTCCGATATCACAAAACGATCTCTTGTGTACAATAATTGATGACGTCATATATAACATGTAATCCGTCTGATCATCACATATACACACCTTCTTTCCTCAGTCTTACTCACACTTTACATTCCCACAGATTATATATTTTTATTCTTATCATTGATCGTGATAAATACAATTTCGGATATAAATATTTTTATCACTATTCACGCGCGTTTTGCAAAATTAATACACACACACTTTTGTTTTTTTTTTGCCAAAGATTATTTAGGATATTATGCACAAATTAACACTGACATCAGGTGATTACTACTGTCTTAGTTATTAAATTAACACAACGTGTACAATTGTTAGCTACTGTACATATTAAATACATAACGAATTACACGAGGCGGACTCTCGCGATGCGACGGCGCGCGACGCAACAGACTTTTAAACAATTCATTTTATTTAATTTCTTTTTTTTTTTTTTTTTAAGAATTCTTGTCACTCGATAAAACGACCAAGCTTCGAATTGACTACGCGCGAGTGCGTTCAACCATTTACCATATATATATATCTACATATTTTGATATATACATACATATATAAAAGCGAGAAACTCGATTTACGAATTATTTTGCAGAGTTGAACGTGATTAAACTGACAAGCATTTTGTGTTGTACACTCTGCATCACAAATATGTCGATATAATCGACCATAGCGCAGATTATTCCAAATCCAATCTCTCTTTTTCTTTATATTATCATCAAAATGAATTTATTCTATTTCTGTTTATTTTCTTTTTTTATTTTTATACCTCAATTTAATTCTATTAACATATATTCGTGATCTATTTTTTCGACTCATTGTGAATAAAAATATATCTCGCCACACTATTTTAAAATACAATTTAACGATCGGTAATTTTATTAACTCATGAAATTCCTATCAATTGTCTAGACTACACGAGAGACAGGATTGAAGTGTGTGTAATAATATGGTAGACACAAATAAATGAGAAGTTAATACGATGCTTTGTTTTCATCGACGACATACGTTTAGTTGTACACACACGACGTTGAATTTCATTGAAGAATCGAACGCGACTCGCGTATTCGTGTGGTCTCTCTGTCCATTTACAATATATATATATACATACATACATTAATAACAAATAAACATATATATATGTACGTATATATAAATACATACAAGCACGTGTGCGTAAAAATGTACAACACTTATATATTGTTCACGCGTTTATTAATACGGTCATTGAAGCGCGATTGAGTTAAAATTTAATTACAACAGTACGACAACGTCTATATCGTAAATATACCGTCGGCGAACGACGACGTACACGGACAAAATTCAAACCCGTGACCAACCGACACACTCAAGAGTTTATAATCCCCACTGTGTATATATAGTTAACTATTTACATTCACGCGTGGTTAGTCCCAAGTGTCACCTTTATTTTTTTTTCTTTCTTTTCTTATGTATACGAAATTTAGTATATTGCACGAACGAAAAAAAAAATTCACCTTAAAGCAAGGCAAATAATTAAATAAATATACTATATTTACTTCTTCAAAATTTACTTAATCTCCTTTCATTCACTATTCCACCACAAAATATATAATCGAGTATTATTTTTTTTTTGTCAAGCATAAATCCATAATTTCCATAAACCTGTATATGCAAAGCATAGTAAAATATTTTCTATATCTATCTATATCTATCCGTCGGACAGTGACAACACCGTTTTGAGTTGACTAATCTGCCGAGTCCCGGATATGATAAACACACACTGATAAATATTATCCACTATTTCATTCTCGAGCTCTTGGAAATATTATGAAGAAAAATAAATTAAATATATAAATATATATGTGGAAGTCACATTATTTAAATATCACAAAGTATAATGAATTATTCCATTTTTTTTCTCGTCTTTTTTTCAAACAGGGGAAATATAGGTATATATGTAGAATGAAAAAAAAAATAGCACACGTACCCTTGGCTGCGCCATGAACGCCCTGGCCGCGCCGGGGAACTCTGCGTGCTGAGCCACCGTAGCGGCTGTATTTTCCCACAATAAACGACGAGTCTCACTTCACACTCTCTCCAGCACTTTTCCTCCCCTGCACACTTTTATTAGATTATTTATTTTTTTTTTTTCCTTTCAATATAGGTATTCTCTTTCTTGCACCGTTTTCTTATTCTTCTATTGCATTGACGCAATACGCTCTCGGTGTTTGAGGGTTAAACGTAGATGTATCACGAGAATATACCACCGTACAAAATACTATGTATAAGTATGTATCGAGGGGAGAATCACCAAACACAGATGAAACCGTGAAAAAAAAAATAGGGGGAGCATTAACACACAACGTACGACAAACGACGCGACGGGCGTCACAATTCTTTCTCCTATTTTTTTTTTATTTTATTTTTTGTGTATATTTTTTTTTTTTTTGAGAGAGATTCTCGCGGTGG
>JAQQBR010000001.1:2676920-2688855 GCA_030347285.1 Microctonus hyperodae
AGAAAATTTTTTTCTCAGTATAATGGTAAAATATACAAATCGGGTCTTGAAGCAAAACGCCAGAGAATAAAGTAAATCGGCGTGCGGTTCTATATAACTGAAGAAAGAACCCGCGCCAGAGGAATATACATATATATACATATAGATGGAGAGGAGAGGCCTGACCGGTGTCCAGTCGACCAGAATGTTATGTATGCAAATGAGCACTGACAGGCCTATAGAATACTCCGACTTCTCGTCGTCGTCGTCGTCGTCGCCGTCGTTGTTTTCTCACAACACACCCTTCACCATCAGTATGTCGTCCTCTTTTTTCCCTCACTATATTCTCAATATATCAGCCTCTTTCTTGGGCCAGAAGCCAGCGGCTCCATTGGAGTTTAGAAAAATAAAATATGTTATATAAGCGAAAAGAAAACAAGAAACAATTTATATATATGAATTAAAAAAATTGTTATCTTGTTATATGTAAATCGGATGGAATCGAATGAAATGCATTATGATAGTGCGTTTGTCCAACGATCTCCTCTTCTTTATGCGCACAATTACAATTACCTAATCCAACTCATGCGTATATAAATACATGAGTCTGCAGTATATGCTTGTTTATATAGGCAAAATAACTACACTATTATATTTGTTACTTATAAGCTGTATCATATCACTTACGATGCTGTTCTTATTAGGCATAGGTATTTATATGTATGTAATATAGAAAGGTCGGCCATCTTGCACAACACGTACGCTGACAAAGCCACCAATGGAAAAACACTGTGTTCCGCAATGGACTTGAAACAATGCACGCGTTTATCATATATATGTATATAAATTTACCTTACGGGCGCCACTATATAGACACTTTTATCTATTTACCGCACTTTCCTTTTTCTATATACTTCCAAGTGTCATATAGAAACCCATAATAACTTTGAAGATATTTTTAAAATGATACAAAAAAATATCTATCATTGATAGATACATTGTTTATTTTTTCTCTTAATTTTTTTTTTACCTTTCACTTTGTTATGTATAATTCTTTATTTCTTTCTTCGGTTCCCAACTATTTTGTTATCTTATATCGTATGACTAAAATGTGTTTTTCTTTTTTTTTTTTTTCAGGTAATACAATGCTTCCAATGCAAGAGGATGACTGTACTCAGGAGAACGCAAGATCAAACACTGAAGAAAAGGAGAAGGAATTGAAGGACGGTGACTATAATACCAGACTGGTTAGAATTTGATCCAACAGGAGAGTTTGACTTTTACCGACGGGGAATATGTACATAATGAGAATAAAAAATAAATAAAAATATACGTATGGAAGGAGATAGGAGGAGAGACTTTTTGATCAAACGATATGGAAAATGAGATGAAAAAAAAAACTTTGGAATTAGCTCGCGATCTTAACATAGGGTAATGTCTGGTTGTAACTATATGAACATGACCACTTAGAATGCACCAATGGCAACCAGCTTGGTATACTATTCTCCATGTCTTCCAATACCCACATCTAAAGTATTCAACAGTATAGGTATAGACTACAACATATCTTCTCACTATGCGTCATTCAATACCTTGTGTAATGATCTTGTCCTTGTGACATACGATCTAGATCCCCTATGCACTAGATATTGCCTTCCAACACAGAGCATATTATGCATGGTCACTATGTAATATATAGACGTCCTCAACTGTGTATAGATGATTGAGCTTTGAAGCGGATCATGGTAGAAAATAAAAATATGTATAATCGATAGCTTTTCTATGAATTATTGATAGAGAAATGAAATGTATAATGCAAGTGAAAGGATTGGATATTTAAGCACCGCTTGTATATTTGGATTGTTAATTTTTTGATGAAGATGACGAGCTAAATTGTTCAAGAAGAGAAAATGAAAAAGAAATAATGTATAAATACTGTATTTCTGATGAATTTTAATTTATATATTTAGCAATTTTATATCTTATAGTTTTTTGATTTTTTTTTTTAGAATAATCACAACCCCAGATTTTGATTTTTTCACCTGGACAATAATCACTTGACATTTACACTTCAAATATGACAAAGTTATATTTTTTTTTCTTCGCACGCCCAAACTTGAAAACGGTTTTCCACACCAGTGATCTTTACAATAGGATTAAAAATCTGTTCTTCATACAAAGCGAAAAATTCGTAAAGGAAAATAAAATTGTATCCAAAGAGACCACCCTTCGTTACACATGCTCACACGAATTTACTTAGTTTTTGTCTTCATTTTATTCCAAATCAATTCGCCATGACGCATGGGTTTGAACTGTAAACCGCAAAATTGCTGAGGAGCAAATGCGACGTTGAAAACCGGTTTGTTTGCATCGCGGAACTCACTAACAGAAGGAAGTAAAGTAAAGTCATGCCTATAAGGTCTCTCTTCAGTACTTTCTGCTTTTGATCAGATCAGTATAAGACCAACAACAACATAGTCTGCCATAATTGAACACATAGTCAAGGAATTGAAAATGGATTTACAAGTGATGGAGTTAGAGTGATGAAGAAGCATTGTAAACAGGGCGGTCACAGTCCAGTCCAGCCCCAGATAATGTGTGTGTAGCTTGTGCATATGGCCTATAAGAATCAAGTCAGAAGTGGACGCGCCGCCATCTCCAACAACGTCGCTGGTGCGCGTCGTTGTAGTGCTCCCCTTGTATACCAGTCAAACGTAATTATGCTAATACCCGATTGGCTCGATGAAAAAAAAAAATAATAAATAAAAATGTTAAACGTAAGCGGGGAGACGTTCACCGCGAGCTAAAACACACCCGATTGGTCCTTTCTCCTTTCGATGGTATTTATGGAATCCAGTCGATCGCGTACAGCCCGTGCATTCTCCTCGTTTCATACGGTTTCCTCTTTCTTTTTTATTGTTTCTTTTCTTTTCTTTAAAGTGTCCAACGCTTTAGTCTTCATTATACCGCTCTAGTCAGGCTTAAAAAATGTTTATTTATAACCTGAAGACTGCGTAAAATCATGGATCAATCAACCCATTTTTAACAGCAATATAAAAAAAAGTGAAATCACGAAAATGAAAATATGTATAAAAATTCAAATTTATTACAAAATAACTACATTCAATTTAAATATTTTATTCTATTTTCTAGTTTGCGAAAACATATAGTTTTTAAAATCAGAGCTCATTTTTATATCTTTTTACATTTACTAATAAGTGGGGCTCGCTGGTTGATGATCGATTCAAGCAAAGAGGGGAAATAAAGAGGATTTGGCCGCAGGTATCGGTTTATAACATAATCACCATAAATGAGGAAAATTGGTATAAAATTGCCTGATAAAACCAAGCTGACCAGAAACCTATATCTATTCCTCTTTTGCTATTGGCTTTTACTTTATATGATCCCCCTCGTCTAACCTAAATCACCACACCAGTTGCCATTTCAATGGAAATGCGATTGATGTCCGCTATTCTGTATGATAAAATACAGCTATAAAGGAGAATGGAATATATAGTAGCTTAAAGTTGCTGAGATTGCTGAGCATAAATACATCCAACTATAAATTGTATATTTACGTTCGATGAAAAATTTTACAATCAGAATTCTAAATATTTTCTCTCGACATTCCTGTATATATTCATTTAATGTTTGCTGTCACACACGTACACGGAAATTTCAAACGTACAGTCCAACATAATCTGTTTCTTTTTCTCCCTACATCGTCAATTCGTCTTAATCTTCGTCTTTCTACGAAAACTAGATAGATATCACGAGTTGAATTTTATGGTATAAATGAAGAGGCGCGGTCATGTTCCAATCCAAACTGCCTCTATACAGCCAAGTAATTTCAGTTCTTCTTACCGCCCATCGGACAGCTAAATCACCTCCACTTAAAAGACGAAACGACATTAAGGTAACGCGAAAAGATAGGCGCAATGTCTTGAGCTTTCACTGCTATTACGGAAAATTGCCTTGGATCCATATCTATACACTAGTTTTCTCATGACAGATGTGTTCCCAGGTGTAAAATGTACGTGTGCGAATTCCATTCAAACCCCCATCATGACCAAATGCAATCATCCTGATACATAACTGTATACAGAATGCGTCTACTACTCGGTCATCTATATAAATTTCCTACATGAGTTCTATATACACTAAATGGAATTCAAGGCAGAAGACCCTTGAAAGAAGATTTACGATCAGTCGAAAATTAACGAGCCACCTGAATGCACACTTGAATTATCGTATCAAAATGTCATTGTTACCCCGTAGATTAAATTAATCAAATTTTCATATACCTGCAGCATACACATCCCCACAAATAATTATACTTTCACATATAAATTATTTACGTCAAAATATGCGCACTCACCTTTTCAAGCTCAAGGAGGTGAAACCGGAGGACTTGAATCGCTTGAACCATCTGAAAGCATAAAATAAAAAGAAAAACATTATAATATATAAAATGATTGAGATAAAACAGAGAAAAATCCTGACGACATTAAGCATCATTTTAAACAATAACCTGTTGCTGCATCATAGTGACACATCAATTATCCTTGTAATTTCACCATTTTTTTTTTATATTCCTTCTCCTCAACTATATCATTATTATCCTACACTCTCGTGTTCATTACATTGTATTGATAGTTTGTATATAGTTAAATTTTTTTTCTCTCATATCTTCACTGCAAATATGACGCTATACTGCCCCGTCGATTTATTTCTTTTCGCGGCGTTAATTGACTTCGCATCCGCGCCGGAAAGAACGAACGGAATGCTCGATACGGTTCCATGACTCGAATCGCGTTCTTCCAATGAGAACAAAGACACCGCGCGGGCGCTTGGAAACAACTATGTACTTCACTCTTTACCTCTCTCACTTCCAGTTGATCATATAGGTAACATATAAATATACACATACATAGCGTATGGCTCGTCGAGAAATAACTCGCATAATTTTGCTATTCCCCATGAAGTTTAATGCGCCATGACACAACTTGAAAGATCTAAACATCCCCTTCATGTGGAGAAATCAAGTAGACCGGTCTTTTATTCTCTACCTATGTCGCTTGGCGTTCATTGATCCAACATTCTCTCCATCTCATTCTACCAACAAACGAGCCACCGATTCAATTAAGACTCTCCGGCAATCTTAATTATTAATTAAAAATATATTTATGCAATTATGAGCCATTACGATTTCATTGAATTGATAACCAACCACTTTCCTGGCATATTCCCCCATCTCATTCGCCCTCTCATTCATGTATATATGTATTTATTTATAATATACTTGATACCAAGTGGAATTGCAAAACTTAATGACCATATCGATGTATATAAATACATAAAATAATTCTTCTCACTTTTCATCCTGTCCAACATCGATATTATAATTGAAATCAGTTCATTTACCGCCAGCAAAGATCGATCTAAATAAATATATACATATAACTTACTCCAGGAATGTATTATACATATATATGTACATAGTATATACAGCTATACAGCGATGAAAGAACACTGAGTATCGTTATGCGCTGACGCGAATCGAGGCATGCACTTTAAGGCGCGAATCATGATCATTTGGTATTTGCAACGTTCAAGAGAAAACTCAAGACACATCGCTTTCAATCTCATTGCGCCCACAGTACAATGTCAGCTCTGTATCCATTGCACTCATGGCCACAAAATGCACGTCTTAACACGTGTAAATAAATACACATACTTATATAATATATACACTGATGTATATCTGTGTGTATATATGAATATACATACATACAAAAGGCGCCTGGGCGTGATAGCGCGGCCCTCGAAGTGGTTTTGCCACGATCGTTCATCACGTGATATTAATTAACCGAAGATGTGGAGTAGAAAAAAAAAAAAGGAAAAAAATAAACGAACGATGAAGAACAAGGAGATGGTGTTATTTATAAGCCAAACACTCACGCCATAGAATAAATATATATTTATATGCACCAAGAAGAATGTATCATAATTTTTTGTTCAATATTATATTTATTTGTTTATTCGAAAATAAATTATTTTTTTCTTTCATTTCAATGTTAATAGTATAAATACACGAACGTGCGAGGTGTTTAATATATCATTTATAATCTACACTATTGTCACATTACTTGATGATTTAATCGTTAATTACTTGCGACCATATAGATAGAAATTTCTGTCACAATTAATGAGCATTGCAACGTCACGTATTTATCACATTTTTTTTCTCTTTATCATCATTTCTTTTATATATTTATTTATTTATATATTTATTTTTATGTACATGTCAACGTTGCGTTAAACCACGCGCGGTTCGTGCACGCGGCAAAGATGAGTCAAGAGACCATAGTGAATGTAATAGCACACACATAGGTATATATTTATGTCCATCAGTGTGTTTTATATATGAGTATATGTAAACCGCGAACGTCGTCGCAGTACGATTTCCAGCCACTTGAAAATCTACGACGTCGTAAATCTCCGTTGTGAAGTCTCGCGGATCGATAGGAACACTTGAGCACTAATAGTCGATATTTCTTCGAGTGCTCTAGGTGCACACAGAGAGAAAATAATAAATAAATAAATAGATGGATAGATAGATAGATAGATAGATAGAAAAATGAGGGAGAGAGAGAAAGAGAAATGATGTTGAATGAAGAAACGAGAAAATAATGCGGAATAATGAGAAACAAAAATGAAACGAATGTTTAGAAAGGAAGAAAAAAAAGTTGAAGGAATCAAAGATCGAATGGCTTATATTGATGCAGCTGATGGATATATTAAGAGGGACAAAAACATTATATATATATATATGCTATATGTATATATAGTGAAATCGATTTATGATAGAATCCAATTTGCCAACTTTACTGCGTCAACGATCGCAAATTATTATCGTTTTCTTTCTTGCTTATATACTCTCACAATAAATTAATATATTTATATTTATTGGTGTGAAACACGAGTCTCGAGAGTAGTAATATAATTATTAACGAGCGTCCGCAGTGTCGATTTGCTTTTAAATATCCCGCAATAAATTCGCACATCGCGTGTGTATTTTAATATAAAAAAAAAAAATAAATAAAAAATAAAAGGCGAAATATATATTTATACAAACACTGTTAATTTTTCTTTTTTTCTTTTTAATAATTCTATATCCCCAGTGACGATTTTATATAAATTTCTATTACATCTTTTTCTCCCAACTTGTCATCTCGATATACATTCATCTAGTTTGTTGGCTGTATAACATATACACGTCTGTATATATTATACACATCATAAGAGAGAAAGAAAAAGACAAAGTAAAATGCATATACAAAAGTTTATGTCCCTCAGCCAGTTATTACACGATTGCAGTTATAAAGGTCGTTCGCGGCCGCGCGATAGACGCGTCGCTTAATGAATGGACGTTAATTGTATCAATTATCAATGAGGAAGAGACATTGGCGCGAAGAATCACTACCAATGTGTATACATATATTTCTCTTATCGATGTTTCAGTGATTTACGACGCTATACTACCGATTCTCTCTTCTTGTTTGATTATTACTTTTTGTTTTTCTTTTATTCATTTAAATTCTGCGCCATGCATTTCATTCAATTTAATTTCAATTCATTTACTCCCTCCCCGCACGATATATATAAATATATAAACATGTGCATATATATATATATAAATAAATGTGATTGCAATTAAATAGCAATTAAAATTTTTCATTTAATTTTAATAGATAAATAATATGTAAACGATATTAATATAAATGCATGACTGCATTGCCCTTTTTTAATTTTAATTTTTAGTTGATATTATTTTCTCTCTTATTTATATTTCAAAATGAAATTTAGAAAATGATTTCATATGTTTTATGAATGTTTATAAAAAAAAAATAAGAGAAAAAAAAATTGTGACGTGAGATTATTTGTACAAGACATCAAGTTTTTATACAGAACACACTTGTAACAATTCACTAAATTTGCAAACGAAGAGGAAATATGTATATATAGGTAAGAAAGTGCGAATGAGAACGAGTGAGGAAATGTGGTTTTGCCTCTATTATACGGGGCCATGACAGCAAAGCAAAAAGAGTTGAAGAAGAAATGAGATATATAATATAATAGATATGAAAAAAAAAATAATAAAAATAAAAATGGTGAAAATAAAGTGAATTATGAGCTAAAGTTATGTACTATTCATGTAAAAATGAACTCGGTGTGGTCGTCCAATGGGCCAACACGTGCGTGTGTGTACGCAAGACGTACACTGCACCTGCATTTTTGTGAATATTTTCGGCGACATTAACGTCTTAACGAGCGCCATAACAAGCCAAAAAGGAGGAGTCACTTTCATGCTAATCTTTGTATATATGTACGTCTACATGTTTTACTTTTTCTTATTCTTTTCTCCTTGGACTCTTTTCCCTCACGCCGTTGCACACTCTGCACACAACCGGGAGACATAAACTCATGAAGAACCGTATTCACATACAAGAGTCACTCGGATGTGCTCAGTGGAAGTGAGCGCACTAAAAGCGTCTTAGTTGGAAATTATACCCGAGGTGAAGACCACCCTTCCTGCCAACTCCTAGGGGAATTTTTCTTTTTCATTCTCGCATTTGCCCTCTCCTCCTCACTGTCACTCTTTCTCTTACTTTATGTTCATCATCTCCGTTCCTGTGGCTGGTTTCAATGACATAAATGAAAAGAAACGAAAAAATAAAACCAAACAAGAGATAATAAGTTAAAAAGAATCAGACGCACATCTCATACATGTACATATACATATATATTTATGTATATATCTGTTGGACGACGACAACAACGACGCAAAGACGGACGAGACGTTAATTTTTGCGCCGGGACGAATCGCATGCAGCTTTTTTCGTAGTTGAGAGGCGACCGAAGGACGAATCCTGGGCGCGAGGACCACCCGAGTCGTTCGACATTCAGCACAAACTCTTTTATCGATCATTTCGTCCAACACTGAGGCCTCTAAAAGGTATACATGTGAATATCAGATTCATATACATATAAATACATCCGTATATGTAAGCATATCTGTAGAAAAACAAACAAAAAAATAATCATGTACACTGATGGATCAATATCCTCATCATCACTTCTGTGAAATATATCCTTGAAGACGAGGATATTATTACACCAACATTGTGCTTTTTATATATTCATTATTTATAGAGTAATATATATAATACAATCAATTAATATATATTTAAATATTTTTTTATTTATTTATTTTATATATTTTTGTTGTTGATTTTATGATTGGATTTTTTTTCTTCTTCTTTCTATTTACTTTGCGTTATCTTTAATTTTAATCTTTGGTGTACCATGACCATGACACTGATGGTTAGATAATGATTGTGTGAGAAATCGATAAACTCAATTGATTATATTTATATGTATATATTAAAGATAAAAAGTAAATAAAAAAAAAAATATATATATATGAAAAATGAATTACAATGATGAGACGTCAGCAGATTTATAAAACGTTCATAGGTCAATTATCGAAATTGATATACGTCCCAAATAAAATTCAACAAGACGCGCGCATTTAAGATATTTAAAATCTGGTGACATTGATTATAAATTAGTTATGATATATACTTGACGCATATTAAAATATAAAAACAAATATATATTCTGTGCAAACACGTATTCATACGCATGTAATAATTTTTATTATTTGCCTGCAATTATTTTCTTTAAACTTAAGACCGACAATTAGCATCTCATTGGCTCATTTCTCGCGTATGCTAATAGGAATCTTATTTGAGTCGAGCGTGCCTTACTCCATCTACTTCTTCCTACCTCTTTCTATCTTACTACCTGTGCTTATTCTTCTTCTCATTCTCAAACATGCTCACATATACACATAACAAACACACTGTCTTTATTCACAAACGACAAACGTGTTATGGCATTTGTTTTATTTGTTTATTTATTTATTTTTCTTCCCTTGTGACCGTGCGCCAGCTTCCCTCGTTTCATTTACGACGTTGGTGCAGAATATACGACCGAAAAAAAAAAAAAAATCACAGTATAAAGAGTCGGTTTATACGCCCCCCCAACAATAGAGTATGTTGCTTTGAGTATTTGCGCATAATTTTTAAAATAAATCAGAGAATTATTTTACGCGATGCATAATTAGAAAATATTATTTATTTTGATGCAAGTTTCGCAGATGGTGAGAGGATTCAAGACAATTTGATGAATATATATTTTATTTGTTTTCTTTTTATGAATATAAATTGTTGTATAAAAACAAAATGTATTGGTTGATAGCTAAACGAAATTTAGAATAGAGTAAAGAAAAAGAAATTAGAAAAGACGAAGAAGAATGAGAATAATAAAAAATATATACGTGTATATACAATCTGAAGATGGAGCTTCGAGTAAAGCCAAAAGAGCTTTCTCGTCTTCGTGACTCCTTAAAAGAATCCAGCAATTCAACTGCTGTAATAGCACTTGGAATAGGATAGTTGGCAGACTAAGAGAAGGAGAAACAAAATCTCTATGTACTTTGTTAGTATATATATATACAGACTTTTTCCATTTTGTGAAATTATCTAGTGAAAAAATAAAATGTATTCGATTGGCACAGACACTCTAGATGACTCTCCTTTGCTCTCTTACACTCTCAAATGAGAATTAAAGTCTTATATGTATTAAGAAGAAAAGAAATTTATACATATGTACAGATTAGATTATATTTATATATAACGAAAAGAAATCAGGTGGAAATGAAAATGGCGGTGGTATTAACAGTGTAGATGTGTGTACGATCAAGAGAAAAAAGATTTATTAAACACAAATAGATTTTTTTTTCTAACAATAAAGAAAATTTATTGCTCGTAGATTTCAATTTTTTACGATGGGAATAATAACGATATATTTATATTTACATCAACTAAACGAAAGTAAATCGCAATGCGTCAAAGAATGAACTTACATCGGGTGGAATAATAATAATTTATCAGTAACAGAAATAAAAAATATATTTTACATATTTAAATTTGAAATAAAAATAATGAGAAATATTTTTATCTTCAGTTATTTTTACTGAATAAAATATTAAAAATAATTTTTTTACGACTATAACTGACCATACAAAAATTGTTAATTCTTCGATACAAGAAAATAAAGTGGCGCAAAGCTTGCCCGTAACACGCTCATCATATGGTGGATAAGACGTTTTTAAAAGGCCCACTTCCCACGCGTTATCTTCCATCGCGGAACACACTCAAGAAACTTGAAATATTTCTTCCTTGCCTCGAAGGTCCCGAAGAAAGAAATGAAAGAAAAAAATAAATAAAAATATGGATGCCATCATGCCAACAGAGTGTCGGCAATACCGTGAGATATATACAAAAGAAGTGTAGTGAAGGAATGAAAGAGAAAGATATACAAAAAGACAGAGATACGAATATTTTACATTAAAGGCGAGGCCGCTCAGTCTAATTACTTTACTAATTATATTTAAATTATTTTAACGCATATTTTACTATGAATAAAAAAAAATTAAATTAAAAAAATAAAGTCAAGGTATGACTAGAAAAAAATATCAATCAAAAAAAAAGTGTATGAAAAAAAAAAATAATAATATTTATATATGAATAAAATACTCACCAGCGAATCCACCTCCGGGTCTGCTATGTAATAAGGTTTCTCTTGTCTGATCTGTAACACACATACAAAGAACACATATATTAACATAAATAATTTAATAATAAAAAATCCATTGAATAATTACACAGTATTAAAAAAGAAATACAACGAGAAATCATGACAAAATATTTTCGTGACTTTTATATATACTCTAAATCAATAATCATTTTCCCTCGCGTGCTTTATCACATTTATAATTGGTACACCTTTAAACAATATAATTTCATATACGCAAGAATAACATGAA
>JAQQBR010000001.1:2692592-2715020 GCA_030347285.1 Microctonus hyperodae
AATTAATATTAATTTAATATACAACATTCATTTCAATGGCTGCTGAGGATGGAAGAAAATTCAAGAATCCATCTCTGCAAGGATCATCACTACAAATAAATAAATAAAATAAATCGCCAAAGATATAATGAAGGAAAAATAATAAAAGATTTTTTTCTTCCTCTTCAAATATATTTTTCAAATGTGTCACGATGCCAGGATTCATTTGTTAGATCACTCTCAAATTAATAAATGTATACACATGTAAGTGTGTGCTTGTGTGAGTGTGCTATTGCAGAATTACAATCCGCGCCAGTCACTCGCGCCGCCTTTCCTTCCGCTGGCGAATCGCGCACCTCATCGTGTGGCGATCGGCCAGTAGCACTCAATATATATTTTTTGTATACATTATATTCTCTCTTTATACGTCATACAGAGTAGCGTACACTACAATATTGCTATTATATGCTATAGTAGAAAGAGAAAACCGCCAAGGTCCGCCCATAAATCTCGGTTAACCCTCGTCTAATAAATATTTAACCCTTTAAATTTGCAACAACCCTTAGCGTGTAGCCGATTTGCATAGGACTTCTATTTCATTTACACATCGCATAATTGAATATTTAAATTCAATTGCTCTTGCTCCGTTACGCGCTCGCAGTTTCGAGCCGCAAAACTGCAGTAAAACTTGTAACAGGGCCACTTTCGTTTCACGTGCACGAAGAGAAAGATCGTCCTTCTCCTTTTCTTTATCACTGTACTCTACCTACTACTACTACTAGCACTATTACTACTACTACTACTACTACTACAACTGCTGCTATATTACTGCTACACAGTTATTAAGTCAGACAAAGACTCTTCCAAAACTCCTTTCCTCACCATCAACCGACCCTTATAAAATTGTTTTGAGATTATTTGCCTCAGTTCAACCTCTACTTTTATACGTAATCAGTAATATATTGCGTGAAAGAATCTTATTTGAATAGGGGTTGAAAAATAAAAGAGCCTGTGGCGCCAACATTAATATCACCATATTAAAATATATTCAAAAATATTACAAAATATATTCTGAATTAAAAATATTGATATTTATTTAAATAAAAATTTTATTTATTCCATGCACTTGAAAAATTTTTTTTTAAATTATTTTATATAAATTTTATATATTTTTAAATTAAATAGACACGCTCGGACTTGTCGCAGTGTATTTTTGAATATGGTATATGAATTTGTTGAAACGTTTGTTTAGATATGTGTGTGTTGTATGATTTTACATACGTATATTTATTTGTATATAACATCATTGTATTTTTTTTCGACTGTTGCATGCGCGTCTGAGGATTACCATTGTCGATATAACGTTATTTATGCTAACGATGATTGGTTGAGATCGGTCTAGCGATAATCGTCGTGTCACAAAATTGAGGAGGCGGTCATTGTGAACGACACATACTGACAGCATAATAAATTATCTTAGTGTATGGATATATAGGTTGTAAACACCATCGGTATGATGTTGAGTGCGCGATATATATACTAAATATATTTAAAATATAAGGTGTGATATATTAAATATACAATTCACTTTAATTTTTATACAATGACAATTGTATATTCACCTTTTGAATTTTTTTAATTTAATATTTTAAATAATTTTTTTAACTTACTACTTTTATTTAAATTTATAAAACAATTATATAACATATATAATACAATGCGTTATATAGTATATACATATTGTAGAAAATTATTTTTCCCACATTCATTGTGAATATAATTCTACACATTTATATTCAATGATTGGTCTGAATTTTTCCCCGTTATTTTCTGTCATTTCTTTTCCTCTTTATTTTTTTTTTTTTCATGACGTTTATGCACTTGGGGGCGCACCTTTGATGCTTATATACCATGTAATATAGACACGCACACACTTGTACATACACATAAAAACATTATTCAACGTGTGTATAACGCGATAAGTGTAACGACTCCGTTGGCCAATTGGAGGAGGCGATATTCTTTCGCGGACGAGACCGCCCATTTGTGTATTTAATACCGCCAATGTGCTTCGTGTATGTCGCGCTACAAGTAACTGCCTGTATCACCATTACATATTCAACCTATATTTAAAGTATATATATGTATTTGTATATTATATATATCCATATATATTTATATCAAAATAATATACCGACAATTTGCATAATACATAAATTAAATATGTGCAAAAACCTATTTATTTTATGTAGCTTGTGAAAAATTACTCAAAATATATTTGTTTATATATTATTAAAGAAAAAAAAAATAAATGTTGAAAATAGAACTCAATAATAAATTTGTAAATTATTTTATTTTTGATAATTCAATTTTCCATTTTTTTTTTCACTTCGTTAATCATGAATTAATTCCGATTAATTAACTATTACGCGGGTTTAAAATGGTAAATAATAAATGAATCTCTTCTTGTAAGACTTGAGAAAAATATTAATTATGATAAATGGAGAATAACTAGAATAAAAAAAAAATAAAAAACTAAATTAATAAATAAATACCAGAATGTTCTAAATCTTCCGGTAATTTTATCGTTACCAACACCAGCATAATAGCGGCGTCAGCTGTGGGGTGGCATGTATATTTTCATAATGTAATATCGTAGTAGCACCTCGTCTGGCAAAAATATAACTAGTAAGAAAGGACGAGAGAGAAATAACGGAGAAAAATATAAAGGTGCAAGTGTGAGAGATGATCGTTCTATATTTATACATGAATTTTTCTTCAAGCACACCCTGCACATACACATAAATAAATATACACCACGTCCCACCTTTTGCGACGATGTAGGGTCGGTTAGTCTCTGCGTATATTCAACTAAAAGAGGGTGAGAGTGCGCACGAGAAACAGGCGGGGGTAAATGGAGGAAGAGATGAAAAAGGGGGAGCTTGTGCACGTAGAGGGTGTTTTGCTGGTAATTGGTGCCAATTTAATCCTGCCCTTCGCCCACCATAGTCTGTATTAACGCTAAGGGAGGAGGGAGTCAAACCAAAAGAGGGAGAAAACCAAATCTATATACTATAAATATATAAAACATTATATAAATAATTTTTTTTCGTATTCAAAAAAATTTTTTTTTCATTCTATCGCAATTGACGATATGTATAATTAATTTTTTTTATTAATATCGGTTGAACTATAAAAAAATAACAATTATTTAAATTCAAATAAATTATATTAACTCAATTGGAAAGTAAAATAAAATTTTTACAAGTTAATTAATTTTTAATCAATGATTAAATCACCCTCGTTATTATTTAAAGCCTTTTGTAATTTAATCTGTAAATTTGTAATAATAAATCGAAATAAATTATTATTTATCGAAGAATATTAATCGCGTAGAATTAGTGTAATTTATTATTTTTTATTTATTTTATTTATTTTAAATATATTATATACGTTCATAATTATTTTTATTTATTTGCTTATTTATTTTTCTATTGTTTCATCCATTAATAATACGAGGGTGAAGATAGCAATGGCGAGAGAAAGTATATATATACAATATACATTGTCGTGTGCCCGCGTGAACGCACTATAGGAAAATATAATTAACGGTAATCGCTCGCGTATATGGTTCGGATTAACTTCCTGAGTATGAGAGGGGGAGTGTGTGTAGGATGGATATATCTATATGTTCATGTTATACGACCCCTACATCAAATTCTTCGGGGGTTATCAGATGAAATCATATATATACATACACTAAAGATACATCTTATGTATATACGTTCCCCTTCGTCGGGGGATTACTCGAGAACGTGGCTAATAATTTCAGTAAAGAAAAAAAAAAATTAAAAAAAAAACAATAGGAAGAACTAAATAACAATAACTACCAGGATTTAATTGATATTGAATATTTCTTTACGGTAAAATAAAAATTATTCGTAATTAATAAAATGATAAATAAAAAATTTAATGTGTTTATAAATTTATATTAGTATTTTTTTATTATTTATTAAATAGCCTTTGTGGCTTTGGGCGAGATGTATTATTATGATATTTAATATTAATATAAATAATTATATTTATAATAAAATATATTATTCAATATTAATGAATTAAATTTTCAATATTTAATTCAATTGAATTTCATTGATATTAAAATTTAATATTTAAATAATAATATTAATAATAGAATTTGATATTAATGTTATATTTTTTTTGTCAAGGGATTTTTGATGAGTGTAACATGGAGTTGGAAAAAAAAATTAAAGTGCGTGGGGCAAATAAATAAATATAAAGTAAAGAATGAGTGGAAATATTCTGTTGTATAGAGAAAGGGCTATATGTATTTTGTATATACAATCGGACGAGACCTTATATGCAAATTTTGTTGTGCATCTCCGTGGGATTTTGGCGGCAGGATCTGTGGAGGATTAACGGGGCCGGCTCTCATGAAAGGCGGAGAATGAAATGAACGTATCAACCAAGAAGAAACAAAATAAAAAACGCAAAACGATGCAAGAGAGAAAATGAAGAAGATGAAAATAAAAATACATGTATAAATATACATATCGCGAATCAACATTTTATTTTCTCTCTTTCATTCTCTATTCATTTTTTTCTCTGATTCTATCTCTACCATCGAAGACAATTCGATTGGTCGCTGGAATAAAAAAACAGAACGATATCTATGAGAGAATATATATGAAAATAACAGAGAGAAGAAGCAGGAGAACTTAAACGCGTTTTCAACTAAGAAAATAAAATAAAAATGTATGTATATATTTATATACATATATATTGTACCACAGGGACAAGAAACGAGAAGAAAGAATAAAAAATGAATAAGAAATAAAGGACAAGAGAAGGGACCCCAAAGTTGGAATGGACCCGCGCGCACATTCCATGCCACCACCGAATGATGACGCGCGGGACAAGTGGGGCCTTAGACTTTTCTTTATTTATTTTTTTTTTGTTTCTTCCTATACATATTTCTCGTATTTCTATATACTCTCCCATGTCCTGCACCGTGAAGGCTTTCAGTATATCCAAACGTTGATCTCGGCCCATCAGCATTTTGCGCTTTGAAAAATAAGATGGGTAAAGTGGCAACAAGGTGGGCGCGCGTAAAAGCATATCACATCCACACAAAAAATAAGGCGTGAAGAAAACTATTTATTCGCGCACATTTTTCATCTGACTATACGCAATATATAATCATAAAACGATGGGATTCACATACAAGGCTCGCGAGGAAATTTTATTGTTATTATATTCATGCAACTAAACCCAAAAAAAAAAGAAATAAAAATTCTTAACATTTATTTTCAAGTGTAATTTTTTTTTCTCGTCTCTTCTCTTGAATTTTAATTTTTATTTCAACATACAATTCACACAGTTTTATTTTTCTGCTTCCCAGTTCACCACGCCAATTATCTTTACGTAAATAAAACACACACATCCTTGCAGATATATACCCGCGCATGCATACATATAAGCAAACAGTTACAATAAGGGTCGTTGAAATTAGCGCGGTAAACGTTTGCCGAGCGTGGGCGCGCGCGGTATCCTTGACTGGAGGTAATCGAGCTCACGCGCATAAATCCTATTAGAGGATTAGAGGGAAGGTTACGAGTGTATACGATGAGAATTTACCAACGTGCGTAGGCTCTCTCGGCCTGTAAATAGGTATATGGATATATAGATATAACCTTGGCGAAAAGCTCATGCAAATATAAACACCCAGGCCCCTTTTTGGTTAGTCGTTTTACGGCGTGTGTATCTATACATATATAAATATCTGTACCAGCTTCACCCTCTCAACTAAACACGTACCATAGGGATGAATCTCTTCATCGCTTTTATACTGTTGATCGACTAACAGAGTAAAAGCATCACGAATGACACGTGCAAAACAGTGAATAAAACAGAGAAAGAGTGAAGAAGAGGGAGGATTTAATTACACATTCAGTTGCGGTTGATACAAAGTGTAAGCAGGTTTTTCATTGTGGTGTATAGGTATATAAGAAATCTGTCTTTTGATCTCTTACACTCGATTTATAAATATATATATACATTGATCAATTGCGTCTTTGCACTTCTCGCACTCTTATATTTTTTGCTCTTTTTATATCTCTACTATATTCTCGACGCGGTAAGACAACATAACTCGCGCGTCTTGTGAGTGTCCGAGAGTGCCGAGAACGCGCGCACGCGGTGTTAAATACGCGGCTGGCCCCTGCGTTTCTTTGTCTTGTTATTCCACGACGTATAGCCTTTAGAAATTACTTACTCTTTTACATCTAGAGATGTCTTTTATTTTATTTCTTTCATGCGTGTATGTAATTCACTCGCGTTTATTATTTTATATTTTTATTCCGTTATCTCAGTAGACACAAAATTGAGCTGATATTCACAATTAAATTCATACTGATTTAAATAATAATACATAACAATTATTAATATCTAAATTTATATTTACATGAGTGATGAACTGGTGGAATTAAAAATGTTGAGGTTTATGAAATCAAAACACACTCTTATTTCTATGTTAATTTATTAATACAAAAACAAATTGATCTAACAACATAAAGCTCTATGGTATATTGGAGTACTCTTATATAGAGATTACAAGATTAATTAGATTTTTCTATTGTTCCTAATTACATACCTATTAATATTACATTATAGTATTATAGTTTTCTAGAGTATTCTGGATGTAGAATTTTTCTAAACGTTTCTAGACGTTACTTCAACAGAATATTCTTCATACACTTAAGGTTTGTTTATGTCAAGTGATTATCTCCGTCATCGGAATTGTAATAGTCAAATTAGAGGCGAGAGTTGAAGAATTTTTTTTTTTTGCAACAAAGTCGCGTTGAAAAGTGTGATATGTGAACGTGCACATTGCTAAAATGCAGATGACATCGAGAGTGGATATATGTTTATATGTATTGTGTATACAATATACAACATTTACACACACTCGTTGATTTGTCATTCATCGATATATATACATATATAAAGAGTGAATGAGCGAGATGGAATGAGAAAACGAGTAGAGGTCTTGGGTGGTCTCTCGTTGTCGTCGCTTCAACGGACGACGAGAGAAGAGGCGTCGAGGTTCCTGAGACAGCTTATCTCTCATGACAATAGTTCCACGATCTTTTTTTTTTCTTCAGCGTCTTTTTATTCTTTTCTCTCTTACTCTTGCCCTGCATCTTCTCTTTTTCCCTCCGTTTCTCTATACATTATATATCCCTCTCGCCGTTTATTAAGGACGACCAAAAAGCCAACAGAAATATTATAGTGTCATCATTTCTTCCTCACTTGACAATATAGTCTCTTTTACCAAATCTTTTTTGTACATACATATAAAAGCCAATCTCTCTCTTTAATTCCAGTAACTATTATCATTCTATCTACAAATGTGTAAAAGAAAAAAAAATTATAATAATAAGAGTGAGACAATCTTTTGTTCTGTTAGAGACGAATCGAAATTTACTATTGAGGATATAGTAAAACAAATCGCGGGTCGTATAACAATATTATGTGTATTTTATATATATTTATATGTTGCACATTGTAAGAGAGGCACACGGCCTGGTCGGAATGTTTGGCAGGTGTGCCAACCGACGTGAAATTAAGGAATAAGAAGGAAGCAAAAGAGTTATAAGCAAAACACACGGTGTAAATATTATAAATTGTAATTTAGTTATATTTAAAATTTATTTTCTTTACTATTCCTTTTTGATATCTTGTCTTTGCATTTACTAGGCTTTTATTTATTAGCTTCATACACAGTCTGTGTATGTATTTATGTAGATATTGTCATCGTTATAAACCATCAACGAGCGAAAGTGCACCGGGCCTTAAAGCGCTAAAGTTAGTTGGCAATATAATACTTTGTTGCGAACAAGTCACAACCTGTGTGCCATTTAGGTACGTATATAGTATCTCTCTTTCTTACAGATTGAAACGAATGATAAGAAGAAGCGACGACGAGAGAATATCATTCTCTTAGTATAATATACATACGCGCGCGCAAGACACTGTATTTAACATCCGGCAATTTAATTCTCAGTTGGCATCAGGCAACTTGTTGTGACAATCGACGTCTCGTTTGGCCCAGTTACTTATATACCCTCACGACTAAAATTCACATATATACACAGTATTATAATAAATATATTTATACATGTATTTAATCAATCTGAAAGACAGCTTGCTGTATATCCACTTTATAGCATTGTCAAGTGCACGATGATATGTTTAGTTATTTTTTTCTTTTATAATTTTTTTTCCTTTCGCTTTCACGGATATTTTATTCGCGGTATCCCGTTATATCTATTAGCTCCAATGAATTCGCGAGGTGTTGCTTTTTATTTTCTCTTTTTGAATATAACTAAAGCGCGAGTGGTGAAATAAAAAATTACAAAGACGAGTGGCGGTAAAAAAAAAACGAAAATCACGCGCGTTATCTTTATATACAGCTAATATAACTCGTCTACACTTGTCTCTTACGTTTTTCTCCCTGTCGCGGTCTCGTTCTATCAATCTCTATATATATTTCTCTTTCACTCTCGGCTCATCAAAAATAGGTGGCAGTTGCCTATCTCCATGCCAGCCACCGCGCACCAATATATCTATTCCGGCGTTACAAAACAACATCGCGAGCCCATATTCACACTTTGCGTATATGTGTATTTATATGTATCTAACAACGACGGTTTTACATGCGCGTGCGCTTTCTCATACGCGTCACTACCGTTTCTATATCGTATACAGATGAGGATAAGGGAACATGCATATATATTTATATGTATAGATGCGTATAAATGTGTGTTTATGTGTTGGTGAGTTGAGCAAATGTCTGAGAAGGCTATTGGATTTATTTATAACCCTCCCAACGGAATTTGCTTGTAGGGTTTGTGTTCAACATTTCGTATATTTCAAATGCAAAATTTTTATTCGTCAGAATTATTAATTTTATTAAAGAAAAAAAAATAAATTTTTTTATTCTTTCAATATCTCAATAATAAACGATATTAGTTATATTAAACTCGTTATTTTATTTTTTTTATTTTAAATAATTATAAACATAAATATGCGTGGATATTATTATATTGTATGGTGAACCGCAATGATTTTGGTGGGACTTTTTTAATTCCATGGTAAAATATTAACGACTGATGCAGAGTCCAGTGTACCTTGAAATGGTTTATGTATAATGTATATGTAAAATTGTATATATGTACTACTGCAATTGTGTGTCACGGTGGTTTAACATTTTTAGTGGCGTTGCCTGCACCTTTATACATATGCATTAAACGAGTATCGCCGTGTGTGTATGTACGTATGTGTGTATTTATTTATTTCTCATTTTGTCATTTGTGGTGTGACGCGAGATGATGAGATGAAGTGAGAGAAATAAAGTGGATGTTGGGAACTCTCTGGTTTCGTACTCTCGTGTCGCTCCACTTCGACGTAAAAATATCTCAACGCACCGAGTGTCATCATTCTCACCCACTTCCATTTCTCTTTCTCTACCGGGTGGCGTGATACTTGAAAACGAATTCATTTATTCAAGTGCATTTTATTATCTTAATCATCCACAATGACATCGATTGAACCAAGCTTAATTTAAAGTAATAAATAAAATTACAAAAATTATATATCCATTATGTTTTTATTATTTATAATTCAGATTAAATAATATAATTATATATTTGAATATGTTTATGTTTATATTGTTATTTATATAAACACATAACGTCGTTGATGCTTCGTGTATGTTATAAATCATAAAAATGATCATTGAGAGTTGTAAAGTCATCGCAATTATTTTTCTATTTATGTGGATATGTTTATGTGTATTTATATTTATTTTTATATTATATGGTTATGTATAAATGAATGAATGAGAATGAAAAATAGAATAGGTATATTGTTGTTTGATAATTCTTCAAGAGAAAAGCGCAAAAGTAGAAGGAAATGAATTAAAAAATATGAACTCTGCAAAAAGTTAATTTACGTCGAGTCATATTATAACTGTGCCAGTGAGTATTTAGAGGGAAATTAATTTTCAACGTCTGTTTAGTGTATAATATAGTACAACCGTGAAATTGTTAAGAATGAAAACAGAAAGGAATTAATAATAAATTTTCAAAATAATCTAGATATACAAAAAAAATTAAATTATTGTTCAAGTTAATGAACGTGAAATTGGAATAAAAAAACATAATTGATAGTCAGATGAATAAATAATAATAAATATGGGGATGTGAGGACGGTGAATAACTCGGTGTGTTAATGACTCGTAGTAAAGTGACAGCTCTTTAGATCTATACACCACTCGCGTTTTGGTGAACATGTTTTTGCGGTAGCTTCTCCCCTTCTATCGCTTATTTTCTCTTCTCTAGTGACGCGACGTCGACGTTCTTCACCGGACTTTGGCACTGCCAACGAATAGTTTAGCATCAATCCCGACGTCTTATTATATCGTTATTAAAATAACCGGACGACTCTACGTCTCCGTATGCGGTTGTTGGCACTCGGTCTCGTCTTTTTGCAATCACAACGCTTTTGCCTATTTCAATTTACCGCGAGCCGTATATACATTCTCTATATCCCAACTGAATATTTTCTCTTCATTAATTCTAAAACATAACCCGCATAATAATCACAATCATTCGAATCATTTACTCGAAAATTATTATACCATTTTTTCTTGCTCTCATTTATTATTTATTTCCTGATTATTTTTTTACTCTCCATAACTTCCATGCTCATTTTCTCAATATAATCGTTTCGTGGTTATGTCACTCTTCCTATCTCTCTCTCCCTAATTCTCTTTTTTTTTTTATTTATTTTTTCTTTTTTAACTTGCTTATATCCCGTTAGGGGGTGATATTGTATTACCGCGTTGAATATTTAACGAGTTTGCCGCGAGTCTTTTCTTCTTTGTCGCGGCTTCCGCAGAGGGGCGATGTCGTGAGATGTGTTTTGTCATTCGTTCCTATATAATAAATATACATATATACATGTAAAGATATTTCCCGATCCCTCCAAGGAGTTTTCCTACTCTCAACACCACCACGGCACCAAGAACCGGGACGACAACCTCCCCCGCGATTCATTTTTTTTTTCCACAACGATTTTCAAGGCGAATAACGACCGCGCCTTACACGAGAAAATTTCACGATACGACGCGATATCCACTTACCCGTGGAATGATAATGTGCTTTTTTTTTTTCTTTTTCTTTATTCTACCTTGTACTTATATATATACACCCTCTGCCTATCCCTTGTACGACGTTGGCACGTGGATGATTCTCGCGTTAAATAAAGTAGCTGAAAGTGTATAAAATACACACGAGGGAATGAAAAAT
The DNA here is from genome assembly GCA_030347285.1 of Microctonus hyperodae. Classification (NCBI taxonomy): domain Eukaryota; kingdom Metazoa; phylum Arthropoda; class Insecta; order Hymenoptera; family Braconidae; genus Microctonus; species Microctonus hyperodae. The sequence goes on from JAQQBR010000001.1 coordinate 2,703,962, forward strand.
GTGTGGCATGTCGACGCTGAATTTATTCCTGTTCGATTGAATAAAAAATATAAAATATAAATTATACATCGGGTCCACCATTTAGATACAAATGTTTGTTCATATTTTATACGCATCTTTATATATGTATACGTGTATAAATGCATCGTGAATGCGTTTAGACTTTTAGAGGAATGAGAATAGAGAATCGGTGCGCGTCGTTTTAAACGATTGTTGAGAGCGCTGTGTCTCTGAGGAAAGCAAAGACGAATATTTATATATATTTGAAGGAAGAAGGTACATGGGAAAGAGAAAGATTTTTCCCCCCTTAGATGCAGTGAAGGAAAAAAAAAATACGAACGATGACAATGCGAAGGTTGTGTATTGTAAAAGGACGCATAGGCGGGAAAAAAGAGGGACTTGTACCTGCTACCATCGGGTTATGTTGGCATCCCTTATATTCTACGCTGAATATATATTTGTTGCCGCAACCTCTTCCATTGTGTTGTGTTCTATATAAAAACGAGCCAAGGTTTCTTGGTGACTTAAAAAATACTGCATGGGATTTATTTTGGTTTTCTTTTTTTTATATTTTAAATAAAAATAAAATTTATTCTCTCTATAACTTCTATATTTATCTATTGCATCAATTTATTATTTTATTCATTGAGTGAAATTAAATTTTATATTTATTTTGGTATATGTATAATATCAGCTGTAATATAAACATATTAGACTTCTGAAAATGATAAATTTAGAATTCTAAATTGTATAATGGTTCTTCTACCGTCAACTGAAGAATTTATAGCAACATTAAAAATTAATTTGCCCGCCATGTCAAACACCTCGTTAATTTGTACCCTCATAAATACTCAATAGGATTGTCGTTCACGGAATATTCCTCACCAATGGCTTCATGCATTGAGAATAATCCTTGAGATAGGTCGCGTATATATAAATATATACGTACATTCACATTTCCAACTTTAGAAAATTAATTTTATATAGTTCCATTCACATTTCCTGCCTTATAAATACATATAAACAAAAACAGAATAATTCTCATTGAATAACGAACAAAAGATATGACATCTAAATAATAAAAAACCCTTTTTTCATTCTACTGCTGCTCCTGATCGTTTTCATTGAAATGCCAATCGCCCCCGCGCACTTTTTAAATTGGCATAAGGCAAAAATTTACAGACTCCTTCACGTATACATAAAATTCTGAGCAAGCTGTTTCTCTCTTATTGTCATCGAATACAGACATGTACATATGTCTCCCTGGTTTTATAATATATAATATATATTTTATAATACAATTTTTCGGGCAGTTTGTACAGAGCACATTGAGCATACATATATTCCTCCATACTGTATAATATAATATTTAGTATCGTCACATATAAATGTGCATATACACATCTGTATATTCTATTGGTGTGCGCTCTTTTTTTTTTCTTCTCATCAGGTTTGCTTGCAGGTAAATGTGTGCACAAGAAGTGAACCAGGCGGCTGTATGAGAGTACAATGCGCCAGCAAACAAAGCTGCTGGTTCAAACGAAACGAGCGTAGACGCGCGCGCGCTTTTGCGTTCATGTTATATTAGATAGAGAAAACTATAAAGAAAAAAAGAGTGAGGGAGAAAATGGATGGATAGGGAGTGTGTGTGTCTGTGTGGGTGGGTAGTTGTACGAGGTGTAGTATTACTCATTCAAATGATCCTCTCTCTTTTTCTCTGAGCGCGCTTTTAATCCGTAATTCAGGCGGCATTCACGTCGTCTATGCCACGGTTTAAATAAAGAGAGTTGTACGTACTTGGGTCCTGTTTTATATATACACATCAAATACTTTATATGTGTATATCGCGGTAATATCGAGGGAATAAACGCCGACTCACGTACACGTGACATGGGGAAGAAGAGTGGGTTCTATATATTTATATATGAACTCTCGCAACCCCTTTTTTTTCATTCAACATTTTATTTCAATTTTTTCTCTCGATCTCTTCTGTATTTCATTTTATTTTTATTTTTTTGCTATTGTGCAACTCAATCTTTTCCCCATTATTTTGTGTCACAGACAGAGCAAAACGTGTGTACTCGTAATTTTCACGTTTAGTTTCAACCCTCTTATTCATTATAAATATGTGTATATCATCAGCACTTGAAGAGAACTCGAAAGCGAAAGGAGAAAAAAAACAGAACACAAAATGATGGATATTTATATATAGATATATATATTTTTTTTTTTTTTAGAACTGTGAATTATTGATTTTTCTCATGTGATGACTTTTCTATTTTTTTCTTTGACAATTGGAACGTCACAACAGAGATACAGTGAGAGAGATACATTGCGTCTTTAATTTCAAAATGGTCAAGAGCGAATATATATTACACGAATATTGTAAATACATATATACAAATATATATTCGTATTTGTGTATAACGTGGAGACAGTGGTCATATATAGTTGATCTGTAATATAAATTGAAAAAGGCGCTTTAAACTGATTTTCCTAAAGCGTTAATTCTATTGTGACTCGTTTGTGTTTGACGGTAAAATCGTGTGTTCCGGATGTGTCTCTGTCTTATTTCTTTTTCAATCTGATGCTTCACACACAACATGAAGAAAATCTGGGATGAGATACCGAGAATGGTCGAGAGTTGACCCCAACTCGAGACATATTCCTTGGCATGTCACATTTATATATATATATACACACATAATATGTCTATGTGTGTTCGACGAATGAACGAAAGAACGACAAGAACGACCTTCCGCGTAAGCATTGTTGCCTGGAAAAAAATTCTTGGAAGGATTTCTCAAAAGCCAGAGAGAACTATATACGTATAACAAGTTTCTATATATCTATATATAGTTCCTCAAACTCTTCCTATATTTTCTCTATATATCCAAATACTCACCCCTGCTGTGTATCCATTGTGTGCTATATGCACAGATCCGTTTTTCGTACATCCACCTTCTTAATTTTTTTTTTTTAAATAAAATTTAATTCGAAGGTTGTTTCGAAATTCTTGTCAAGTCATTGAATCCCGCGAGACTATATAGTTTAATATTATGTATTGTTTAATTTTTTATTTAATTCCCCAACGCCATCTTGTATACATATATGCAGTAGAATATATATTGTTGAGTGAGAAATTACAGAAACACAAATTGGCCAGTGTGTGAACGTGACGGGTGTGGACGCGCACGGGCCACGTGCTGTTCGTTGTGGTTATGTAATCAGAGTATTTTCAGTAAGGGGGTTGTTTGGTTGGTTGACTGGTATGTATCCTGTTCATACGCGTATATACATACATGCGTGAATACATTCATACGCACTTAAATTTATATATATACATATACAAAATTGAATGGAGAAATGTACGTTGTAGAGGCGGAATCACTGTAGAGGGATACATAATCTAAGCCATAAGCTTCGTCTATTCATAATAAAATAGAATAAGAATCTCTTACGTTTCATTAATGTTCAATTGTCACAAATTTTATACAGCAAAAATAAAAATGGCTATAATAACAAAAATACATATACAATTCACAATACATATACACTAAAAAAAAAAATTATAAACGCGATAGGAAAATAAATTCATTTCAATCAAGTTAAATAAAATTTATTCATTCTCTTGGAATATACACACACGGATATAATTATAATATATTTATATCTATCTAAATTTATATTTTTTTAATTGTTATATCCAAAGTCACCACCAACAGACGACATAGGGTGACGCGTAATGGTATACGTCAAACATTTTCACAGGATTGCCATACTCTATTCAGTTAATAATATAATATAATCAGGGGTGCAGGATAATTCACATTCTCTCTTTCTCTCCATCGCTTATTTTACTATCGCACATCGCATATATTAATAGGGCGCGATATATGTCAGTCACACGGTAACTATTCCAACCCAGTAATCTACCAAAAAAAAAAAAAGAACAAATAAATTCAACCCATTCATCATTCTCATTGATCAATGATCATTATCATATAAAGTATATTATATAATATAAAATCACAATAAATATTTTGCTCTCTATAATTCTCAAGATATATATATATATTTATTTTTTATATACCAAATATATTTTACATATCCATATAAACATACACATATACATTCATACATATCTATCTATCTCTCTGTATTTGTTCGCGCAATCTCCTACCATCATTACCATGATTATCATAGGAATCATCACGGGGACCAAGTCATTGTAACCCTATTGAACGATAACGCACAGCCATACAGTCGCGTGCACACTCACACATGCATAGACATCACTTATACTCCTATAGATATTACCGAACGATCGAGTGACGATACCTAAAACGGAAATTACGATAACGTAGAGCATGTTAATCCTCTTGATAATCGATTGAACCCATTACAGATGTTAATCGTTTCAACTATACGTTCATATATATATGTATATATGTATATATGTATGTATATGAGCTGTGTCATAGCTCTCAAATGATATCCAACCGTTCACATGGTCCATCTTATAGTTGTATGTAATGTAAATTCGCTACGATTAAATCCAATCTTTTTCTTGGCATCTTTATTTGACACTTTATTGTGGGAGTATATAATTGTAATAGTAGTGGTAGTGTTTACTGTAATTTAAAAATTAATTTGAGAATGATTAGTTTTTATATAAATTATACACTCAATATTTTTTATTTTTTGTTACGTTTATAAAATTGAATTAACGTGGTTGTTTTTCGTTTACAATTTTCTTTATGGATAAATATATATTGGAGTATATACCTTCATGGTCGTGTTGTCGGCAACATGAAAGCCATGTGTGTATGTCGTGAAATGCGTGCAATTGTGCCTCCGTATAGTGGGTGTAGGAGTGAAGGAGGAAAAGAAAGAATGAAATGTAAAATAAAATATAATAGAAAGACATTCACTATCGGTTTTGATATCGAGCAATTGAGAATGCGTTGAATTTATATTTTTAATGATATCTTTGTTTAGCCTCGTTTGTATTATATCATAACAATCGTGCGGTATTTGTATTGAGTGAAACAATCGTGTCCATTGTGTCCGTTACATTGGTAAAGAAGAAAAAAAAAAAAATATTGAATAATAATAAAAAATAAAAATATTTAAAAAGGAAGTAAAAATAAAAAGAATCAGCAAACAATTCTCCCCCGCACTGTTGTGACGATTGCAGTCTTTATATCCCTGATTTTTAATTAAAGAATGTAATATTATAGCTGCGTTAACGTTGATTTATTGCTTTCATATTTATGCTATGGAACAAAGCAAAAAAAAAATACATATATAAATATACATACATATATGGAAAGAAAAAGAAACGAAATAGGACGAAAGTGTCCTTTTGTCATGAACGCGCACACCGCCGACAAAGTGGTTCTCATTTATTATTCTTTTTTTTTTTCTTCATCACGCTCAATTCATATAAATGTTTGTTCATTTTAAATTATTATATACTCTACTACAATCTTTGAACGACAAGCAATAATACTTACATAATAACAGTGCAACTTGGTGACACGGGAAATTATATACAACGTTCAGGTTTTAAATGTATATACACGATTAAATTCAAGTGTTTGATTTATAATTTATACAAATATTCGTTTATTCATGCATTCACTGCACTGAAGTAATTTGTATTGAATAATTTGACAGTGGCAATCTTCACTTTCTTCTTGTCCACACAAAGATCTCTTTACTACATCATTATACAAAAATCGAAAAGCCAAAAGTTCATTTTACCAAGTTAGTAACAGATGTATTGAGTTGATATCGTTATATAAAACTTTGTATATGGGTTGGTAAATCATTCTCATTATTTATTCCTATCTCTTGATCAAAGTTTTCCTATGCAATAGCAATGAAGAATTAAATTTCACGTACATCAAATAGGTCAAATGAAAAAGTAGAATAAATAAATTGAATAGAGAGGTAAAATAAACCGATGATTATTTTATATTAGTGGATAATATTTCAATATTGAATAAACAAATGAAAATGGTTATAAAAGAGTAGAAGAAATGAAGGGTATGCTGTTGGAAATGTAACGAGAGTGAAGCGACTGATTCAATCATGATAATTCCCTAAATTAAATTTACCGCCAACCATCACGCATGTATATTATATACTCGGACGCGCGCAACAACTTGAGTCTCGGGGATGCCTGGTAAACAGCGTTAGGGGTGGAAAATCTAATAATACCAATTGACTTTCTCTTCAATTGAAACGCTCAAACATTAATCCTTCATTTGATGTCTTGAATTTTATTTTTTATTTCTATACTTTCGTCTCGTTTTTATTTTTTACTGATCATTTATACACTCATTTACGTATTACATAAACTCATTTATGTATAATATAATATTTAAAACAATATTTTATACACTTGTTGTATTGTGTCTTCTTCATGTCAATTTGATTCATTGTCCTGAAGAATTATTGTCGATAAATATGTGTCAAAAACAGACACACATATGTTTCATATCAATCCTCTTCGTGGAATAAACGTGGACTTACTTTTTATAAATATGTATTTTTCTTTTTTTTTTTATTTTATTCTCAAGACATTCACACGCAACATTCACATGTATATACATTCTTCTAGGTTATATACCGAAGAAATCCGTTGAAAATTCTGTGAAGTGTCCTAACGAAGACGAATATTATATTTGATACTCGGCGGCTCGTGCGCGTTATTGTAACAAAACAAATGTGTCAAAAAGTATATTGGTCGTTTGATTTGCAGCTCGTTGATGTTGAATGTATGGTAGTATAATGTTGAGTGTATGTGTGTGATATTGAGCATGAGGGAAAAGAGGACGAGGAACAGTATATACATACAGAGCAAAGTGAGACAATGAAAGAGGATCACAGACCTATATATTTGGACAGGTGATATGTTTGGACATTTTGAGACCCATTAACTGTAGTCAGTATATCTAAACGCATCGATTTATCCATTATATCAAGTGACACCATGCCGTGTGCATTATCTGTAACAATTATTTATAACATAAATTCGAACGTAAAACATAAATAAAACACAATATATACTGTCCTTAAAGTTTATATTATTTAATTATCCGTAATACAACAATGAAAATCATAAAATTACATCGAATAAAAATTAATAACACTAAAAAAAAAAATGAATAATAAAATTGCATTCAACCACCGGGTGTCATCGTAGTCAGGGATTTGAGAGTCAGTTTTTTTTTTTTTTTTTTCGATATATTTCCAAAGGGAGATTGGGTATACCAGTCACTGGACTCGCCCTTTTTCTATCACTCTATAGCTTTCACCCACCGTCACACATTCTCACTCTATACGCGTCCCTTGAATTCTTCTATATATATTTTTATATGTATATACATACGTGTGTGGGCATGTGGATCCCCTCGACATGTTGCTTGCATTGTCGGTAGTCAAATATAAGTGAGAGTGTAACAAGGCACGCATGGATGGACCAAGCGAGTGGCAGATGGTTGACTGATGCGGCAAATCCACCCCAGAATGCGTCAATCGACAGACACATTTTCTTTTTCTGAATCCCTAAAATGCAAAACTACCATCGTCCATACATATAGATACGTATTACATTACATATAATATATATAAACGCAAATACATATACAAAAGTTTTAGCTACATGTATGTATAATATTATATACAGAATACTATTGAAGAAAATCTGCTGGTGATTGTTCATATTATCGCATCCATATCCAACACCTCAAGCCCATTCGGAAATTGCGGCCTAAAATTGGTATAAGAGCTGAATAAGTGCAAAAGGGTGTCTTGTATATGTATTATATATACATATTACAGCATGCCTTTAATACATAGTATATAGGGTCTGAAATAATGATGTAACAATAGCAACAGCAGGAGCTCACACTGGTATATATACATATAAAAAAGAAATACATATACACATTTGAGTTATTGTAACCGTCAACGTGTGAATATGACAACGACAGACGTACACATAGATACAGAAAGAGTTGAATTTATTTTTACTATTTATTTATGTATGTATTCATTCAGTATAAAGAGTTAAAATAACTGATATATCGACAGTCATTCACATTAATGATGTTTTCAGAGACAATAATATTTTTCTGTACAGTCAAAACGATTAGAGGATTTAATTCAAATATTTATATCATACACAAATGTTTAATAAATGTGTGTTTTTTAATAGTTATATACACGAGTATAAAATATAGGAATAAAATGAAATGTAAGTGTGTGTAATGTATAGGTATTTTATTTGTGCTATGGTATTTTAATTTGGGTGCAATTAATTATTTAACAGTGACATGAGGTGCTTGAAAGAGAGAATAAATCGAGTGAGTATAAGAAAATGAGGCAATAAAATGAATGACGTAGACGCCTTTTCTATGTCTTGATTATGTAGACTAGTCTATTGGATCTCAGGTGATTTTATCAGGAGTACTTGACTGTATTTGACTTGATAGAAATTAATTGTAAATTAAAGAGAATATAAATACGTAAATCATATAATTATGTATTTATATATGAATATATTTTAATTTATTGGTGAATTTTTTTTTAATGAAAATATTCTCACGTTAATATAAATAATTAGGTGTAATGATAATGATGATTATATAATGATTATTATTAAGATGAACAAGCTCATTTACAAATTTATCCTTAATAATTTTCGTTTAAGGAGCATACACATCTTTGCAACTCATTATTTCACCGCGTGTACGTGCATCAATTTAACTTCATAACACTACTTCTCCGTTGATATATAATATACACATATTTATTCATACAAATGTATTTTAGTTATACATACAAATGATCGTACATAAAATGCGCGTGTTTCAGTTGAACAAAAGTGTGTTACAGAATGTCTAAGCTGAGACTATCATTTGGTAAACAGGTCAACGAGCATGTCGTTGGCTTTAAGACACAAACGAGCATGTGAAAGACTGAAAGGAAATAATACAGATAAAGATAGAGAAGTTCGTTCATGAGATGAATAATAAATTGTGTCTCTTTCGGTATATTCTTACAGAATTATGCATTTCATTCGTTTGTCACAGAATTCAATTTAACATACAATATTTATTTATATTACAACGATTGCACTTTATATACTTCATCTCCTTTATATACATATACTAGTTCACCAAATGAAATTCCCATCAGTAATAAATATAAAAAATTATTCAAAAAAATTAACAAAACATTTTCTATCATAATTTATATTTTACAAACAGCAAAAAAGAAAAAATCTTTATATTTTATATAATTATATGTATAGATTACGATTTATATACATACCTATATACACATACGGACAACTTACTGCAAGTATACATATATATACTCTGAATATATTTATGTATATAACGGTTGTGGAGAGTTTGAGAGCGTAATAATAATGTGAACGAGTTCGCGGTTTGATTTTTGTCGACAATAGAAGAGAGTTTTATATATCGGTACTGTTACAATGTTTCCCATGCAAGGGAAGGGGGGTAGATGCGTTACTATATGGGGGGGTAACACAAAACCACCGTCAAAATGAACAATATCATCAAATTTCATTATCGATATAATAATGCTCACTTAATTCAATGCTATTACACTGATGTCTGGATGTACGAAATGTTATATACTTTGTTGATGCTTCAATGGCTCGTGCTACACTATCTGTAGAGGTGTGTGAGTATATCTATACACTGTAGATATTAATTTATATATACATATGCATGTATGTATGTGTAATTTTATTATGCGGTTTTACTTTTATGTATAAACACTCATGCATGAGTAAAGAGTTATGTTTTTATTATGTAGAAAAAAAAAAGATATAAAAAATTGAGCGTCCGGTTACCAAAGAACATTCTTGAATATTATTTAAGCCTCGCAAATTCTGCTGATCATCAAATTTAATGGAACTACGGATAATTCACTGAGAAATTAAAATAAAAAAATATAAAGAAAAATTATGCCATAGTTCCTTGATAAATAATCACATTAGTGTTGAAGAAAAGAAATTTTTTTTTCTTTCTTTTTTTTCATAAGTAGACTTTATACTTTATGGTTATGATTATTAATTATGATGGTTAATTTGGTAGGAATATATAGTAGAGAGAATATTCGAATAGAGTATTTACTAATACTAATACATAAATGGTATGTAGTAAGTAATAAGTCAGAAAGAGTTAGGAAGGAAAGACGAAAGTTAATTCGAGTGATTTCTCGGCATGGTGCAGGTCTGTGCCTGTTTGCTTTACCGCAGCCCTACAACCGGATTGCATATATATATATTTCTGTAGTATAGGTATATAGAATGTACCCACACAAACTTGATAGATAAGTTTGTGTTGGGTTATACAAAGTCCACAAGTCAGCCATATCCCAGCGGCTGTCAACCAGCCATCACCCTCGAATGCGTATGAATAATCATATCGGCCAATTTCATATTCATATACGTTACTTGGCGCCATTAAGGCAAAAGGCGAATGGAGAAAATGTAATATTTATGAATGTGTTTATAGAGAATTTAGATTGTTACAAATGTATACATTATATCTCGAAATTAATCGCACGAATATAAATTTGTTAATATGAAATAGTTAATTATTCATCCTATTTGTGATTATTTTATTTGATAAAATATCAATTAAGGTGTTGAGTAATGTAGAAGTATTAATTTATTTGTAATTGGTTTATAATTTTTTTTCTTTTTTTTTCGTGATGATGTTGCTTTGATTATTATTCAAGTTGGGAAATATTTGAGAATCACTGAATGTCTTGATCCTTATTGTTGACTTGTATATATAGGGAAGAAAAAAAATCTCTAGTCAGCTGCTTTCTTTGCAAATTCAACCCTTGGGATCATACTTTGGCTCGGAATGTTCGTGCGTTTGTCTGTGCCCTTTTTTTCCGTAACAGAAAGTAAAAGAAGGCGGAAAAATAAAATAATAATAATTCAAAAATAATGTCTTGAAAATTCAACACTGTCGTTTAAATTAATTCACTTGAATTT
>JAQQBR010000001.1:2727578-2742929 GCA_030347285.1 Microctonus hyperodae
AATAATAAAATTCGATTTTCCTATAAGAATATTATACACATGTGTAATTGTATGTATAATATAAATATTCATATATACAAATGCATATATACTATTGCATATAATATAAATATAACTGTACAAGGTGTATACAGTGAGATCAGTTAAAATCCATAGTGTGTAAATAAGATATTCATCTCTTTGGCGTGGGCATATATAAAATGTTCTCGTGTCGTTTTGCAGGCACAAACTTGTCCTTGGCACTCACTCGTTATTCTTTCTCACTTGATACTTCTCTCAGTCATGATTGGAATATGTATGGCTATCGATATTCCTCACTCGTCAGCCATTAGACACCCGCAGTGATCCATTCACAAGCGTATATACATCTATATAGGTATATATCTTAATATATATCCAAGCTGCAAATCGTTCTCTTTATCTTTCACATTGGAGTAGTGATTCGTTCAAATCACAATTGTCAATATCATTGCGCGAATTTCTCCTGTCAATTCACACACCAATATATCCCATGTATCTCAGTAGGTGTTTTTAAAACGCCCAAGTGTTGTGATAGAAATATTTTTTGCGTATTATTGCACAGTCGAAGAATATAAATATTTCAAATATGATTTAATTTATTCGACTGCAAGCACTATTGCATTTAATATAATTCTTTCGAATTTCAATATTGTCACATGTTTTAATACATAAAGAATATTTTTATAAATACATACATATATATATATACACAAATATTTATAGTCAACAAGTTTTTTTATATGTGACTGTCGTAAATTCATTTCATTTATAAACAATCACTATAAAACTCCACGATCAGATGCGGAAATTATTTTTAATAAAATTTATTGTTTATTTTTTTTTTATTTCACTCTTTTAATTTCCTCTCACCTCCACTGTGTCTCTCGTTATAATTCCCATCCATTATTCGTATATCATCCACATTTACACACTACAACATGTTACATTATATTTAATATTGATCACAAAACTATTCTCGTGCGTCTTTTTTTCCGTCTAAACAATTTAAAAACCATCTAATTTTTTTTTTGCCTCTCATTTCTCATTCTCTCATTCATTCAATCTCTTTGTCCAACGCGACCTTCGCATGACTTATATCTCTCTTGTGTGTTGTATTGTGTACAAACAGCGCGACGTGAAGGGACATCGCGTCCGTCCGCGTGTCATGACCTTGAATGGCGTGAGCGCGCGCGAAAGAGGTTCGATTGTGTGATATATACATGCGTGCGTGCGTCGACCATTTGTACAACCAAAAAAAAAAATTTATAATTAAATTCAAGTGACGAAAAAATATTTATATAAATAAGTAATATCACACTTTTATAAATACAACAAGTATACAGTCAAGTATTTCGTGTAATCAATTGAACAGAAATTTTCATTACCCGATCATGGAAAATGTAAATATAATTGTAAATACCCTGACATAACTGTAAGATAATCCGTCGAACAGAAGCGCGCGCGAGCACGTTGCCTTAGCAATAAATTGTAATTTATGGTCCTGAAGCTCAAGAGTTGCGCGGGGATATATCTTCGCGCACACGGCAAAGAAATTTAAGACAGTATATACCACCATGTGTATGTACATATACATATACATATATATATCCATGATGTAGTATTCTGATCTTTCTCTTTTACACAGTTGCTTCTACTCTTTCATCACTTGGATACAATATATAAATTATTTTCTCTTCACTGTCGTTTCACTTGCTCACTTTTATCTTTCAATGAAGCTGCGAATAACCGTGATCTTTTTTCAACACAAATCTTCCTGAGAGAGGAATCGAGAAAGAGAAAGAATAAGCATACATATGTCATTAATGTATAAAAATATATATTACTGTTCTTCTCATTCGTTTCTGTAGATTATCTCTAGACACTTTGCCTCTCTCTATCTGTTTGTCCTTGTTGCTATAACGTTTTTTTTTTCTCTCACTCATTTAACTCTTTTGCTACTCTACACGTTATACAGATGAAACTACTATATACCCGATATAAAATTAATTGCTCATGGAGATTTACGTATATCACGACTGTAAACAAGTCAACGGTATTTATATATAATTTTATTATTTTTCTTTTATTTATTTATTTGTTTCTGATTCATTGCATAATTATATGGCGTTAAGAGACAGATAATTAATTAATATATTACGTAGGATGGAATGTAAACAATGCGGTGAAAATTGTGTGATTATATATATATACAAAGGTGATTTAAATTAGGGAATGAAGAGTGTGAAAATCGGTAGCGAATTAAATGTGCTATTAATTAAATATAAATTACATAAGGAAAGTCATCAGGAAATTTGATCGAATGTGTAGGCGCAAGCTCTTTATATATGTGTGTATGTATATATATACATGTATATTTACGGCGATTGAGCCGGGGGCTTCGTAATTTATTGTCTTCTGTCGTCGATGACGGCTGGCGCACGCCTTACGCTCTCCAACAAGAATATATCGCCTTTATATATTATTAACGTATATATATGTTTGTCTGAATTATCCAGCAGCACAAACTTATTCGTTCTACTGTATATAAATATAATTGCGACGAATCTTTAGCTATAATATCCCCGTTATGTGGTATACGTTGGTTATTTATTTTTATTTCTACTTTTTTGAACATACTGAAGAAAAATGACGAGAGATATAAAGACATCGATATCATATACCCAAAATCCACTATCAAGTCGTATAAACTTCGTAAATGTATTACGATTTTTTTTACGACCATTCACACAGTCGTTGGAATTTGTTTTTTTTTTTTATATATTCCATTATGATGATAATGTTATTACGTGAATAAACTCGTCGTCGTTGATCTATCCTACTGTGATTCTACTTGGATCGCGTGTGTATAAGCACAAATTCCCACGCATTAATCTCTACGTCTTTATCGATAATAAAAATAAAAAAAATGTGCAAATTCTTTTGATAATTCATTTATACCAATCGCTGTGTAATAAAATAGTTGAAGAAAAAATAATTCATAAATAAATTGAGATAAATACATAATATAATAATAAAAAATTCGTAAACAAAATTTATAAATTGTATATTTGTAGTATGTAGAATAAAATATAAAATTAAATTTTTATTTAAAATATGAAAAATATTTTAAATAAAAAATTGATGCGGGCAGTGATTTTATTTAATAGAAGTGAGGGTTGATGAGCTATAATCTGCAGCGATGATCAGACACACATCCGGTTTTGTCAAATTACAATTTAAGAGTGTGACCATCTATTATGAATGAGGGAGAGGTATACAAATTAAATTTGACGTAGAAGTAGGTGGATAAACGTACATATATACATCTATACATAAATACATATGTATTGTACCTACATGTACACCCATATATAAAGTACAGTGGAGTGTGACGAGTTTGAAAAAGTCAAGTATACATATACGAGAAGTGGCACTCGAGTAATAAGGATATGGGTCGCTTAAACGAAAACGATATAAACGCGAAGGAGAAACAACGATGACAATGACGTCGAGGCCAAGACAAAAGAATAAGCGAATGAGAAAGATAAAGATAATGTAGTGATGGAGAAAAATAAAATGAAAAAAAAAAATAAAAGAGAAATAATAATTGAGAGACATGTGCTCTCGCGTAAGAGAGTCAACGAGTGCGCGTCGTGACGTATTAACGCCGCGTCAACTAACCGTTTATCACTGCATCGACACAAGTCACGTACCAGTTGGGACCCCATGCCCACTTAAAAAACGTACGTTGATCCAGGCGTTTAGTAGGAAATGACGTCAGGATAAATCTGAGGTAAATAGATATTTTAATACCCACGCTATTGTTGATTTATCGAAGGCCATTAACAGATGAAAAATAATATACAAAATTATTAATTATTATTTATTGATAAATTTATTTGGATCTGCAAGTTGGTTTTATATTTTTTATTATGTTGAAATTTTCAATGAAATTTGAAGAAAATAAATTCATACCTAAATTAAATAAATTATTTAAGATATTAATTTAGATGTTGTTTCATTTCTGACGTGTATCAGGGTGCTATCTCTCGACACCGGTAATAATAATATATAATATACGTATGTGGATGTAATATAGTGTCAATGTGGTATATGTAACACGAGTGTGTTACCGAGAGGGAATTTACCGCATGGTGAGACCAAAGATGAAGTCCCTGTGACAGTGTGTGGGAGTGGCTGTCACTCATTGTTGTGTCCGTCGACAATTCTTCTTCCACCCCGTACTTCCCTCATCTTCACAATTCACATAAACATTCATGTAGTATATGCTTAAATTTATGTCTAACAACACCTAACCATAGTGATACTACACTTGAACTATATATTCACTTCGTTATCCCGTCTTATATCAAATAATGTTCGTAGTTTTATTCTTTATATTACACTAAATTCATATAAACATCATGTAGTCTTGTATGCACTTGACGTTGAAATATATGCATGAATTATTATCATTAATCGTTTATTCAACATCTTTTTTTTTTTATTTATATTTATGCAAGTCGTTTGTGTACAAAAGTATACACTTATGTTTACATGTATTTATAATATATGTAATTATATATGACAGAAGTAAAAATGATCGTTGTGATATTTCCATTTTTGTCAAGTTTTAAAATATTTTTTATTTACCTGAAATATTTAGAACTTGAATTTTATTTATTTACAGGGCTTACATGTCTATTTTGTAGACTTCTCAAAATATAATATTTGAAGAAAAAAAAAAATTGTATCATATAATTTATCATTAATATAGAAATTGAAAATTTTTAATTTCATTTGCTCGATATTTATAAATATAAAATTACAATTTTTCATCTCTGATTTAATTTATCAATATATATAAAATATCACGATATTTTTTATTTCAATCAAAAATTTTAAATACAAAAAAAATTTTATTTTTCTCTTATTGTCTATTTTATATATTTTTGTTTTGTGTATATTATATTATAATTTTACACATGACTAGTAACATATAGATAATATAAAACAAGATGTTATATACATAAGATTGCGTGCGCGTGCGACGCGATTAATACATATACAATTTATATACATACATACATAACATATATATTCACACACAACACGCAATATATAACTTTGGTTGCTTTGACTTTTGTCAAGTGATGACGAATGATGTCGTTATTAATTGTATCTCTCTATTAAAATTTTTTTATTATTTTTCGTATGTGTAGAGGCCACCATCATCGTCACTGTCATATCCCGGTGCGGGTGCAAATGACGATGCACGTAGTCCTGGTAGTGGTGGTACACCTGGGCCACTCAGTCAACAAGCACCGACAAGTTTGGATTCCTCCGATCCTGGTAAGTTTTTTTTTTATTCCCTTCCATTTTAATTAAGATTAATATTTTCTTTCACTTCTTTATTTTTCATTTCTTCTTGATGAATCCATTATAATTATCGAATACATGATTTTTTTTTAATACGGAATCGAGTTGATGACAGTTGAGTATGAGTATATAGCGATGTAATTTTGTGATAATCAAGAAACTTTTTATTTTATTTTATTTTTTTTTATTATTGTGCCCTTGTGAATTTTACAAACGTTGACGTGCGCGTCAACATATCAAGTATATATGAACGCCATCGCTGAGGCTAATGAGCAGTCTGTGCCATTGGCGTCGACATCGTGTGCTTGCCTCCCTTTAATATTCACATCATAATTTTTTCGTCTAACACACAACACTTGTACACCAGAATAATGTATTATTATTGTATGGCATAAACTCATTTCCTCGTGGCAATCAGAATAAAAAAATAAAAGGTAGAAATAAAATAGCTAAATAAAAACGCGAGGAAATAATAAATTGATTCGTATAAAAGTTACTTTTCTTCCGGTGATAAAAGCGAAAGAAAAATATAATTCAAGAGAAAATTGAGTGATTATTCAATATACATATTTATATAATTTTAAGAATAAGTATGCGTATGTATGTATATGTGCTAGCTACATATTTCTATCTGCAAAGTTTTGACGCCATTGCAGTGCTCGGTGAATCGTGGACGAGTTCAGTCAGTCACCGGGAGGGAATACAAGTTCACGACACCATCCCATAAAGATTCATTAAGGCCTCGCTCTCGAGCCCAACTATATATTCTCTCTTGGTCGTGTCAACATTATAAAATTGCGCGAGCCTTAACACGTTGATGTGGCCACATACATTACTGTGTTTGTGTGATTATGCATATAGATAGAAATATATACGTGTATATATATACTATACAAAATTGTGTGTCCGACGCACAAGAGACATCGCAAAATGCGTGACTGATTTAAATATCAATCAAGGTCCGATTTTATTCTCACAAGAAAAAAAAAATATCAAATGATTTCATCATGTTCTTTTTTTTTTTCATTTCTTATAATCACTTTTACATTATCAAATCTCTTGAATTTATTCATGGACTCAATTGACGATTGAGAGACACTGAATATTATAAAATAAAAGAAAAGACTATATAAAATAAAATAACAAATAAAGCCAAGTCGATCAAATGAATCGACTTTACAGCGCACGCGCACGTGATAAACAACGGTCAGCATGCTATCCTCTCGTCAATTCTCAATTATACTATTATTGATATTTTTTTAAACATCGTCGATGACGTGCTCGCCCACCTCCGGTTCACTTATCAGACTTGCGGTGTACACACGATACAGTACACATAAATCTATACATTTCTAAATCTACAAAAATATACATAAATTTATATAATACATTTAATATTTCACGATATTTTTTTACACAATCAAGGATCATACTTCATTCAATGTAATATTATTATATACACTTTAGAATATATATTACATATTTCTGATTATGTTCTTGAGTGACTTCCTCTCGTCTTCTATACCAAAGGTATGAAATAACAATCGCATATGTTGGATCTTATACAATGCGTATATAAATTCACAGTCTTGTGTAATGATGTTTTTTTATTATATTAATTACATATAAGATTTATAATTTTTGTCTATTGCTGTATATACAAGCCAGAGTGTATATTAGTAACTTTGCTTTTGCCCCTTTATCGCACTCGGTCCACTATAAAATCTATCTCTCTTTGTGTTTGGTGTGCCTGAAGCGCTCATTAACTCTTTGCCAGTCTGTTTACGCCAAGATATAATCTACCGTCGTTGTTTCTCCATTTATTCGTCGGGTTGCTTGTATGTTACTTCTTGATTTTAAAAAACTGGCGACAAAATTCCTTTATTTTTCTCATTCTCTATATCGTTTTCTAAACTCACTTTTTTTCCTCTCTCATTCTTCTCCTTCTACATTTGCTCTCTTGCTTCATCGTGTGTAAACCGACCCAATTTACACGCTTCCGCCGGGCTCTACATCCACTTGCCCATTTGTGTGACAACCCGAAGGTCACTCGAGGGCATTTGCATTCGACCGAACGACGACTTGGCACCGAAAATTGCGTCCCACGCAAGTATATTGGATATATTCAGTTCCTGACAACGGCCAAAGTGTAAGAGAGGAGAAGAGTCACAGACAGAGATGGAATGAGAGAGGGGACCGACCAAAGATCACGGCGAATTCCTGGAAATGCCGCGCGCAAGCGAGAGAGGGTGAGGGAGATAGGAGTAATGAGGCTGATTCCGTGTTTTCTGTGTTTCAACAGTCGCCCGTATCGGCCGGTTATCGGTTCCTCTTCTTCGTCGTTGTGTCCCCATTCGATCGTCGTTCCCTGCTTCTTACTCTTTCGTTTCCTCACTTACTCCGGACCGTCTTTCTTTTGCTTCTCTCTTGCACTCTTTACCTCTCATACTTGAGAACGTTCACGGTATAATGAGGCCTTCATGTCGTGAACCCCCTCACTTTGTATCGTCGCATATCCTTTCTTTATTTTTCTTCAGCTACTTCTCTTCAATGTTTTTATATGTATTCGTATATTTTTTGCCTCTCATTTTCACCACGAAACGTGTTCAATTTGCGATGTATATGAGAAAACAGTGCGATCTTTGTCCATTGGAAATTTCATACAGAAAAAAACTTACGAATTTTTTATGATAATAATTTTTTGTTTTATTTTTTAAATATATATTTGAATCAATATATTTCTTTCGGGATTTTTTCGTTTAGTTAATTTATCAGGAAGATTTTCAATCGGTCATATATGATAATTAATCAAATGTATATGACCGTAAATTTAATTTACAAACACGAAAACAAAATTCAGAGATGCACTTGAGAGATTTATAAAATATAATAATTGATATAAAAAACATATCAATACAACAATTATATTCAACGTGATTAATTATTATACATACATATTTTTTTTCTGTCTTTTACAGATTTTAATCTGCACTGCAAAGTATTAACATTAATTTATTTATTTTATAAACACCCAATTAATTCGAATTATATTTATTCTTATCTAAAAAAATTTTTTTTTTCACACATACTCTGCAATACATATTTATTTATTATTATCTATCTCTCATTATACAATTGTTCAAACAAAGCATTTGAATCTCAGAGTCCATTGAATCGTCTCTTATCATTTCAAACGTGCGATTAGCTTCTCATTACTATGACGTTAATAGATCATAATAAAAAAATAAATAAAATACAAAATAACACAAATGAAATAAAACTGATTAATATAAAAAAAAATTCTATACACACATATAACGAATGTAATATCACGTATAGTATGTGATACATATTACAACAAGATTGAATACATAACTCGAATATATATGTATACATTTATATATCCATACATGTATACATAAAATAAATGTTGATATCTGCAAGTGAACCCTTTGAGTACATCAAACATAACAGTAAAATTTACACTTCACTTCGATCCATATCTGCCTATACATACTTCCAATCCTAGATGTACATATGCAATAAAATTCGCTTTATAATAAAAAAAAAAATCACTTTGTTCGATTGAATGTCAAGAACATTTTATTGGTATCACAATAAACGTCCAAGCGTGGGCGATTTAAAAATGACTATAAAATGCATATGATATCATTTCTCTCTGACGTTTCTTCATCCTCCCTTGTTATTTTTATTGTTCATTTATTCATTTCTATCTTCGTATCTCCACTTTTTTCTCATTTACTTTATAATTCACTTTCGCTTACTCGTGAACCATATTGAAAGATCAATCAATCCGTTTACGTGAAATATCAAGTTTAATTGTTACTTGATAGAAATAAACGCGATAATATTTAAACGATCAAGAAAAAATAATACATATTGAAAACACGAAGGATATAAGCAAAGGGACTTGTCCCTTATTTTCTTTTTTTTTTTATTGAAATATATCCCACTAAATCTTGTACTCATTCTATGTCATCGAGAATTTAATTTTTCATTTTTTTTTCCTTGCGGTTTGGGTTGACTTGTTTTATTTTAAGCTTGTATTAGATATTATGAAGATTACTAGGCCTTGCATATGGTACAATGCCCTTCTGTTAGAGCGTGAGGATGAATATATAAAAAAAAATGTAGGGAACAAATAAAAATATATATACATATAGAGTGTCGAGATTGTGGTTCTACTCATCGCATGTTGTAAATTTTATTCGCGCGCGCGGTCAGGTTAGTGGCGCGATGCGCTCGTCTGCCAATGCCAACTGGATCACGCAAGTCGTCACCGCATAAATACAATTTAAAAAAAAAGAAGCAATTATTTTCATTTCACAAAAGACGTGAATAAACCAAGTGATTCAAGATGTATAAAACGCGCTAATTGCATGTATGTCGATGGATATATAGGCATATAATATATAGATACACACTCGTGAGGAATTGATGTTTGTGTGTATATTTTAATTAATGATTTGGAATTAAAATAAAAATGAGAATTCCATCAAATATTTTATTGTTTTTCTACAGAAATAAATATTTATAAATATAAACCTGTGGCGAAGGCAAAGAGACATTTATGTATTTCTGGAAATAGATTAGACGAAAAAAATAAAGAAAAAAATTAATACTATAAGACAGAGAGATTATATATATTTATATGTATAAAGTATGTGGCGTCGGTTGAGAATCCCTGATCGACAGCTGTTCCAAGACACGTAAGATAACTTAAACTTCACTTTGGCGCGTTGCGTTGATGCCAGTTAGTTCACGTGTGTATCGACTGGCGTTTATATTTTTTCAACCGGGCCATGCATAAATAACCTGGCCATACTGACTAAAGAACGCACTGCATCGAGAGTCAAAAAAATAAAAGACAACACAGAGAAGAATAAGCGCAGTCTCCATGCCTTTGATTGTCTTCTTAGAACTATTATATTTCTTCATTCCGTAAAGATTTTTTTCGGCGGAATATAAACGCAAAATTTCCGTAAAACATGTAGGCGCTTATAATTCTCTCAATTTAATTATTTAATAACAATCACATGAAGTTTATATACTTGATAAAATATATTACAGCATTAAATTGTAAATAATATTCAATGATAAATAACTCGACATATCAAAAGCAAAATATTATTTTGATGAATATATATTAAAGAGAAAAATTCTTCACTCATCACGTTTATTCATTCAAAAACTACAAACAACAAGAACAATAACAAAAATAAAGAATCATTTGTATTGTTTGATAAGATCGATAAGGGTGGAGTAAAACTTTTTCACCATCAGTGAAACAGAGCAACAAAAAGAGGGAAAGAGACAGAGGAATAAAATGTGAAGTACGTAGGAGGAGTACACCGTAAACACCATTTTCATCCGACGAAAGTCTAAGTCTTCTAAGCTTTTCCGCAAGGATTCACCATTTACTTGGGTTGTTCCAAGCAGAAAGCCACCCCTTTGCTTCTTTGCCAAAGCACAGTACAAGAGTAAAAGATAAATATACACACATATCAAGAGGAGAGTGTAACAGAGAGCGATATATAGAGAGAAAGTGGAAGAGTATTGAGAAGAGTAAGCGCTCGCGCGCTTTCCTATCTATCCTTCCATCTTCTCGGCATTCCTTGGGGTATTACACGCCCCACAACGGCGCGTCGAGTATACTCTCTTTCTCTTTTGCTTCACGAAGCTTCTTCGAGGGTGCCTGCGTTCTTCCTCGGTGATTTTTCCCCTCTTCTATATAGCTGATGCGGTCGTAGTCTGCCTATCCAACCACATCGTTGAAAGACGTTGAAAATTCGTTTTAGAACAACGCAAATCCATTATAAATTCATTGTACATTGCTATCGAACTAATTTATATATTTATATTTATTACACTTATCTCAATAATCAATTATTTAAACCCCAGCTAATCCAATTTTTTTTTTTTTTTAATATAAAAATTAAATATTGTACGTAATTATTTATTTTTCTTATTCTATTTTATTATAAAAATATTTATTGTGAAACAATAAGAAATTATTTTTGGGGGTTTAAAAAACTCCACGGGGGTTATATGGGGAATGAAAACAGAGGGAGAAAGAGTGTGTATTATATATTATGTATGTATATATATAAAGAGATTGAAAGAGCAAAAGAAGACTTCACAATCCATCGGATGAAATTGCTCTCCGACATTTTGAGAGTAGATGAGAAAAGAGGGCGCCATATAGTTACAAAAGAGAAAGAGAAACAAAGATGATGTCTGAAAAAAGGAAAAGTAAAAGAGTAAGGGCCCATCTCCCGGGTGTTGCGATGGAAGGAAAGTGCAGTCATCCGGAATAAACGAGGAGGAGACCCAAAGTTCTTGGTTGAAGTTCAACCAGGGTGGGTTGAGAATGAGTTTGCGTCGCGCCAGTGATGAAACTTTGCCATGACGAGAAAGAGGGGTTGTCACACCGTTTTCTCTACCTCCCTTCTTGTCCTCCTCATCGCTATACTATATTTATATATACATATACATATCTACCGTAAAACCGCTGTGCCACACCCCTCGTTTCTCCCATCTCTATGGTTGGTACTCAGCTCTCATCGTCGTCGAGCATTCTACGTATATACATTCTAGCCATAAAAGTGAATAAAATAGAGAAAGAGATTGCGCGAAAATTGTCGAATCGCTCTTCAACACTTTTCATTTTTTTCTTCTTCTCATTTTATTATCACTCTTATTATTATTATAATCATAAAAGAAAACCGCTTGAGAACATATACTGACGCAATGAATATTCAAAGTGATTTGATCCGTGTGGTTTTTAAATGGAAAAAGAAAAAAAAAATTATACATGTACTTGTATATTTTTATCACTATTCGTATATACATAATATAAAAGATGTATCTTTTCGTGCGTTGATGATAGATAAATTAAGAAGAATCGAAAAAATATATCGTGAAAAACATTTCTATTTCTACGACGAAGATGAGACACACTTGAGCCTCATATAAACAATTTTGATATACAAAAGAATACATTGCTTGTCTTATGGAATATATTTATAAAGATATGAGGGCTGCGACATATTTTTGCGAGTGCCATGACGCTAAATATAAAGTCTGACTCAGGGTGGTGTGCGGAGTTTGGGGCAAAAATAATCAGAGAGTGAGTGAGTGAGAGAGAAGTGGTCGAGACACATTTGTGATATCGTATATGTACCACGTATTTGAATGTGTCTTGACGCCAACGTGCCGCGTCAAAATTCATGATAAATAGATGAAATAATATGAACAAACATGGCAAGATACAGAGTATCACATATAACATATACAAGTAGTACATAGTAATGGAAAAGTATACATTTGTAAATACATAAATGCTAATGAAAAGGCGCGACTCGGAGAGCTGCGAAGCCATTGCTGAAAATTCGTGAATCGGTCTTATTCGAAGACACGAGGAGGATGATGATGAAGAGAAAAAAAAGATTTAGAAGAGCCAGAGGCAAAGAAGAAGAAGAACGTGAAGAAATGTTTTTTTTTTTTTTCATTTCGTTAAGGCGAACAGACTTCGCTCTTGGTTTACAAGCATGTGGTCTACAAAGAGGTTGCCACGTTGTTAAAATAACCGCGGTGAAGCTCGCGCACGGAGGCGTATGTGCTTTCCTTTTTCCTAATCCTCTCGCTCTCTTTCTTCTATATATTTCTGTATATTTTTCTCCTCTTTGCACTTGCGTCTGGTTGAGAATCTTATAGTGACGCGCGTTGCACAGGCATAACACAAAACGGCAGAGGAGACGCACATGTGGGTAGCAGGAGAAATAAAGTGAAAGATATAAGAGGAAGAGGAGCAAAAGTGAGAATGAAACATCAGTAAAGTGAGATACAACGAGGAGAAATATAGGGAGACATATATGCCAGAGGGATTTTACTTCATACAACTTATATACAATTCTACATTGTTGTATACGATGGAAAAAATGTGGTAAATCAACAGAGTTGTCGTTAACTTTTTGATAGTTATAAAAAAAATTTTAAATCCTTCAAACTAAATAATAATTTAAATATTATCTTAATTAATTTTATGATTGTATTGTCACGTGGCAGGTGTCAGTTGATAGTTTTCAACGCGAAAATAAAATCAAAATATATGCAAGAGTCTAATTGTAAAAAAAATAATTATTATAGATATTATTTTCGAATTTATATAAAATCTTTTACTTAATATTTTATTACATACATGTAATAAATATTTTTAATTGTTGAGTTTAACGAGCCATTCTTTAAATCAAAGTTGAGTGTCACTGTATAAATACTGATGCCACACATACACACACTCATAAACAAGAAATAAAAAATAGGAGGAGTTTAGTTTAGATACGGCTTTTTAAAAAAAACCACAAAGTACAACAGTAAAACGGGTCCCGGACATGCGCATCACATTTGACAGCCACTTCTTTTCCTCCTTCATTTTATATATGTACGAGTATGTGTATATATAAACTGTATATATATATATATTTATGACTTTTTCGTTTCTTCATCCGCAGAACACGATTTTTTCTCCAGTCTTTCTTTTGCTCCATCGATCTCTCTCTCTTTTTTCCCCTTCCTCTGTCTCATTCTTTCAACTTACGGGACAAAATTGACTTTTATTGCGCGTGCCATACGTAAATGCGTCGTTAAATGTTAACTCATTAGTTCAAGACATGAAATTTGTGGAATTTATTAATGACTGGATATTGCATATTTATGAAAAAATAAAAATAAATAAAAATAGTTTCTCGATTATAAATTATTTTGAATTGAAAAAATAATAAAAAAAATTTTATAGCAATTCTCATATACTTTTATGTATAGATATTTAAATCAAATTATTTATTTGTTTGTATATATATATATAAATAAACATAAAGCTTTTTAAAGAATTATCTGTCATTATCCCTGTCACAACTGTACACCTTTAGTTGAGCCATAAAATATTATAACAAAAATATTAAATAAAGTTTATTATAAAGTAGCACATGAGATATTGAAAATAGGTTAATGAAGTAGTAGTTTATTGTAGTCTTTCAATTTATAGTATTAAATATATACGTTTACATGTACATAGTCGTCACACCTGACCGGTTGCTTTGAGGAGGTGTTACGTAAATAATTATCATGCCGGAAACCAATAATTATCCAATGGTCCTAGGCTCTATACTTATTCATATTACAATAATAAAACGGTTGTGATTCTCTAAGAATTTATTGTGAATTGTAATTTTACGTGGGTTCAAAAAATCTATAGTCGATTGTGTATTTTATTTATTTACTCATCTGCGTATAAATATCCTCGACCTTGGAAATTTTATTTCTCGTATCAATAGCAAACAGTATACACATACACAGTCACCACAATTCTCCTGCTACTTAATCGTACATATTATGTATACATAAATACACAAACTAAAGATTTCCACGAGAGACGAAAATAATTTATTTGAAAGAGTCGAACTGATATCAACCAAGAGTACGATTTCATCCATCGATTACACAAAACTTATTACTCGCCAAAGTTACGATGGCTTTGGCTTCGTTCTTCGTCGTACTCTACTGTCGATTTGGGGGATTTGTTGAAGGCAGAATGGTAAAATTGGCGAGGTGAGTTAAATGGTAAAAGAAGAAAGATCAGTTAAAACGAAGTATAGCGAATAAAGAGAAGGCGAGAAATCTGTGGAGAAGTGGAATGCCTCTAAATTCAGTAATAATGAAAGTCAGTGATGTGTATGATTGAAAACGTGGGGATGCGATGGAATAGCTAAAAGGGTCGTTGTATTATATATATCTAAAAGGGAGAATAAGGTCGAAAGTGAACTTAAAGGGTCGTCATCGTCGTCTTTGTCGTTGTCGTTGTGATGACGCTTAGAGGAATAACGTTTTACGAGCTACCCGTGTGGAAATTTCGTGTGGGCATAGAGTAGGGCC
>JAQQBR010000001.1:2743029-2761400 GCA_030347285.1 Microctonus hyperodae
TCAATGTGGGATGCCTACACAAGATTTCCACACGGGTATTACTCAAATTTGTGCACGTTAATCAACTTTATATAATTCAACGCGTTTAAATATATACCTATGTAATATAAATAAAAAACAAATACAGCAAAATTCTTTTATAAATGCACCATTAATATCACATTATGTCTCATTTGCTTAATCGTTTATATGCTTAACGTTTTTAATTTAATAACCACTATTTTATTTTATTCTATTTTTAATCTTCGGACATATATATTATCTGCGACAGAAAATTATATAGCAATTAAATGCAGTGTATTGTAGTGACATAAATTAACGCAATTATTCGGTCAACGATTCTTTTGGGTTGTATATTATCCTCACAGATTGGACATAAATACTGTGTTATAAAATTATAATTGACAGGCATTTGAATCAAAAATACTATTATTACGTATCATTGAAAAAAAAAATGGGAGACAGAATGGAATGTAGTAGTGAATGCATTGAATAACAGAACAAAGTTTATTTTCGTTCGTATAATATAATTGTTTTTAGTTATACACCACAAGAGTAAAATCCAAGAAGTCTGTAAATTTGTTGCGGGTTATTACAGTTATATCGAAATAAACTTGTGAGGGTTATAAACGAGTCTCGTTGATTATCTTCCAAGCCGGTTTTAGAATGCCATATATACACATAACATCTAAATATATATATACACGTTTATTTGATAGATGTATAGTCACGTAACAATTTTTGTTTATCCCTATTACGAAATTATATTTAATGAGAACTAAGGATTGATGATGAGAACGATTAAATAAAAATACTTCACATCAGGTAATAATAATTATACACGAATCCTCATTTATATTCGACAAAAAAATAAATAAATAAAATATAAAAAAGAAACAAAAAAAAATTCTCCACTTTCACAATTGGAAAATTTGATTGTTATCCAAGGGGGTCACCACTGAATTGCCTACGAATTTTTCTCTGACTCCTCGCACGTTGATTCAGTATATACAATATCGTATATATATACAGACGATCCGTCACATGCAGATACCATTCTATGCCCTACGATATATACATGGGGTGGTGATACAATAAAGAGGGGTGCTTGCATGCAGCATACCACCCTGTAGGGACGCGCCACGCATCACTGCGCTCTTTAAAGCGACCTGCTTTTTTTTCCACCAACACCAATGAATAGAAAAAAAAAAAAAAAATGCGCGAGTGAGAAGAGCAAGCGAACAAGCGAGATGACGAATCTGTAGTCTAGTCTCTCGCACGAGGAAAAAAAATAAAAAAAAGAAATAGGGGTAGAGTGTTGAACTGCAGGGAGAAAAAAATAAAACAGCGTATGCGATCATACATACATGTATACATATAAAAATATAAGTATACATATATGTACACAGTTATATAGAACACACTGTATTGGACCGTTGTATTGTGTCACTTCTTCATTCATTTCTGATTTTGCGGTCGGTTTGCGTAGCGAACAAATTGAAAGAGTCCCACATATATTTTTGTTCATGTTTATTTATACGTATACGTGCAGGAGAGAGCGACGAATCAACTTACACACATTTTTACAATTTATCTATCCTCTTTATACTTATATAATATTCATGAATGTACATGTGTATTTGTATGTGAAGTTTGTTCCACCCCAATTGTATATAATAAACTTATTTATATTATTTGCAATATTCTTTGTTCAATAAAATAATGTAATCGAACTTGCGATCAATTCAATTGTCGATTCATATCGAATTATAGAGGTATCTGAAAACATGTATAAACAAGTATAATATATATATTTAGTAAAGATTGGGGATGAAGTGTACATACAAGTATGTTGTTCTATCCCCTGTAATACACGTCATCATTGCATCGATGTGAAAGAACCCATATATAAATGGTTTATCTATTATTATTATTATGCATGTACGTATATGAAGAATCTTCAGTTATACATACACGTATAAACGTGTTTGTTGTCCCGTGCAATAGTGCGCACAGTTCAAGTGGATTTTTCAGGTTAGCCGCGTTGAGAAAACAAACTCAATTCCCTGTGTACACGAAGAATGGGAGGAAGGGGGAGAAATATATAAATATATAAGAGATGAGAGGGGAAAAAATAGCTCGATGGCCTCAGGACATTCACTCGTGATTGGTACCATTCAAACATTCAAGTGTTGATCTTCAATCATTATGATTTTCGTTGGTTTTAATCGTGGGAGAAATAAATGTTTATGATTTTCTTCAAATCATGACGAGTCCTTTTTTTTTTTTATATTGTATATGTATAAATTTCCTGACGTGTCATTATAATTTTCTTACAAGAAATATTTCAAGTAGATAATATATTACAGTATTTAAATATATAACTTTTGAAACGTCTAAACTTCCTCGTGTGTTTAATTTTGAATTATATAATTATGTGAGAGTGAATGAGAGGGATATTTATATTATATTTATATTTTTTTGTAACAGTTTAATATTTATATTCATGTTACAATTTTAGTTTTCTTCATTGGGATTTTTACATAACAACAATCTTCAATAGTTCTCCTCCCTGCAATTCTTGTATATACTTCTTCATGTCTTTTAAATACCATGACTATAGTTTGCTTTCTTCCATCACGGTGCTTGGAGCGATAAGAATGAAATGCCGGGGGTGCGGACAATGAAGGTGTCGTTGCAGGAAATTATACAGCAGTTAGAAGAGCGTCTCGCTCTGAGCAATTGTCTTTCAGGTTGTACCATTGTCTCATCTTCCTCTATTCTCTGATATTCATTTTGTCTCTTGCTACCAGCCTCCCTTCTACTAGGTGGTGAAGAACACGCTGCTTGTCTGACACCGGCTGGTACAATGAGAGATCTAATCGTGGGTAAAGTACTTAATATCTTAAGGTCGCACTTGCGGAAGTGAGAAACCTCTGTCAAAGCGCAGGGCAAAAGTGGAAGGAGCATATAGAAACAGAGTGTAGTTGTAAATTTTCTTCGGTGTGTTGTCAAAGTGTATCTGAGAGACATGCTTTAGGGGATGATTGTTACGTGAAATGTGTATATAAACAAGTATATACACAGCTGAGTGCCTAACATCAGGATTCTATTTTACCCTTTAACCACAATTCACGTGCATGTCATTAAAATCCATCTTGTAAAGCTACACGAGCAAGTTATTCAAAACAAGTCTCGACAAGATTATTGGATATATTTGATGAATGTGAACGAATCGATTTACATCATATTGTAAAACTGTTTTAACTGAATGAATGGTGTAAGGACATAGAGGGCAGCAAAGCAGCTAGCAGAGAGTAAGAGAAAGAAAAGGAGAGTTGGAAAGACATTGTAAAAGGTAATCGGACACTGGGTAATGAATAATAATGACTTTGGGTCTTGGTATGATAGCGTGAATGGTAAAATAACCAACCCTCGCAATTTTAAGGTTGTGCTTGGTTCCATTATGTGTCAAATATCGGGGCGGGGTCGCCTTGGTAATTTTTTTTTGTTACTTCTTCATCGTCACACCATCTTATTTCTTCATTTTCTCTTTATTTTTTTTCTTTTATTACTTTACTGGTTTGGTACTGATGGTATATTCTCACTTCGTTTAATATTGCGTTACATTTGAATGTCATAGTGGGTCCATGAGATGATATGAAATCGAGGCTTAAATATTCCATGGAGTGTCGACGAAAACACGTTCTTGAAATGCTCTTTTACCTTTACTATCATCTCTTACCACTCTCTCTTCAATGTCGTTATAAAGCATCGTTATTCTGCCGCAAACTGTGCTTTATATCGCTGTGTTTTGCGATTATTCCCTTCGTATATAATGCAACCTTAACTTTATTAACGGCCGTTATGTGGAGGGATGTTGAGACAAAAAACTCTTATTTTCTTCGGCTCATCGGGATTCTTTTCCACCCCTCATCGTCAGTATACTCTACTGGTCTTTTCAGACCAGGCGCCGTATAAGTAATTTTCGTGGGACTACACTTTTATACCTGCTACAATTTTCCCTTTGTCTTTTTGTTTTCCCCAGTCCTAATATTAAATATTTCTTCGGATTTGTCTTTTGTGTTCTACTTCATTTTTTTCATCATCGACATAAAATCACTATAAAATAGAAAATATAAAAGAAGAAAAAAAAAATAATATCGTATGGCAACAGTGAAACTGGAAAAATTTATGGTTTTCTGCGTGGCACACAAAGTAATTTCTTTATTTACCTCTCGTGGGGCAAAAGGAAGTGAGTCCTCGTGCATTTCTTCCTGCTCACACTGTTTATCTTGGGGGCCATTCGTTTTTATCACGCAAACTCCCATGAGATCCCACGCGCGAGTTGTGCGGGGAAAAGGGTCGTCTCAAAAGTCCAGGTTCGTTCTCTCGTACATTCGCGCGTGTCTTTTTCAACCGCGACGCGCAACGTTGTCACCCATGGGACATTCTATTGCGGGGGCTAAGTCAGTATGAGGCCCACAGACAACTGTAGTATACACTTATACATATATACGCGTATACTCATTCAAAAGGCGAAACTACGACAAAATAAAAAGCCACAACTGTGAACTATAAATGCATGCATGTCACACATGACGCGTAGCGTGATTACATTATTTCCTACAGAGCTCTTTTCTTTCATGCAAGTATATATATCTTTATTATTATTTTTTTCCATTTATTTTTCATGTTTCAAGGGTGCATGACACCAAATACAAGTTCATTCGTTATTTATATAGAGCCTGTCGGAAAGCAAAAGAGTTTATATACTGACGATGAAAAATATTTTCCATTTTTATATATACTCTATTTCCTTTCTTTTTTTTTTCTTTTCTCTCATTTTTATTTCCTCATTTTAAATAAAATTGAGGGGTGGAATATATAGCGATGAGACCCGAATATTCAAGTAATCGATTATAACTTTAGAAGATAATTGACAATCGATTTTTCTTACTTTCGTGGAATATTCACTGGAGTGCAACGTCGTTATCGGATAAAACCTCTGAGCATCAAGCCAAGTCGAATTATTCCGAGATACGAAAGCGGCGCGAGCTGGTGAAAATTAAAACCCCTGAAAGTCCCGATGAGATTCCCGTGCGCAAGTGATAGAGTATGTATGTATATGTGTATTCTATGGTTATATAAATATAGAGTTGCGGGTATAGGATCGAAGCCGGGTCCATTAGTGAACCCCGAGGGCCCCGGGAGTGAAGCCGCATAAAGCGAAAGTGGAGAAAAAGACAGAGGAAAAAGAGAATTTTCCCTCTATCTCAAGAAGTGTCAACGATGATGAATAGTTGGCATGAACAAAAAGAATACCAACCGCCGCCCTGCGTTCTCGTTACTTTTTAACCTAAACCATCTTCACCGTCATTCAACATACAGCGTTTTTGTATTTCGCTTTCATTTTTGTTTCTCGCTTTCTGGTCCACCCTCTTGATGATATCCAAAGGCATATAAACTGCCCTCGATCTCTCTTTCTCTCAGTAGTGTTTCCCCTTCGACGAGACTTTTGCGCGACGATATCATCTTAATTAAAAGTTGCCAATTCATTTCGCTGGGCATTTCCACTGTGCAAAACGCAACTTGATATACATTTTATTCTTTTGTTTTTCTTTTCCTGCATCGTTGGGGGGATCATACGGATAAAAAAATATTTTCAAGTAGTATTAGTGCGTACGGAAATAACGCCACTACATACTCGAAGGCAACAGAGAATCATTATTATTTCCCTCAAGGAAATTAAATAAAACGTATCCTTGAATTTCTTTTCTTCTTAATTACATAAACGATATTTATTTTATTTTCAATCTTTTTTTTTTTATATAATGTCCAAATGCGGGTTTGTCTTTTACGTATGTCAATTGCTTCACTTATAAATGTTCGACGTCATATG
This sequence comes from Microctonus hyperodae, assembly GCA_030347285.1. Classification (NCBI taxonomy): domain Eukaryota; kingdom Metazoa; phylum Arthropoda; class Insecta; order Hymenoptera; family Braconidae; genus Microctonus; species Microctonus hyperodae. The sequence continues at coordinate 2,748,932 of JAQQBR010000001.1, forward strand.
CACTTAACTTAAATACCTATTTCCTGTACCCGCACGCGACAATATGCTACGTGTACATAATATTGTATACATTTTGACGACAATATTGGTTCGATATTAATTACCAACATCGATCGCAATGAATTCATCGTAATTGCGTTTCATTTTTTATCCGATACTGATGTTATAAGCTGAATTTATAACAAGCATTGAATGCGGCTCATTAATATTTTCCCTCTGTTACATACTTCACTGTATTATACATCGCAATTTTGTTTTCAATTTTTTTATTAAATACAGAAAATAACAATCGTGTTTATTCAATTAACGTAGTGTATATAAGATATCACGCGTATTAATTAACAACGGCGTTGATGAAGAAAAAAAAAAGCCAGATGACTCACAGTATAAATAAACGAACTCGTAATATGTAACAATAAAAAACAATTCTTTTTATTTTTTTTTTTGTATGTTATACTTTTAAATATATCTTTATTTTTATCTTTCATAAAGCTTTAGTTAGGTTTCCACTTTCGCTATCACATTTTTCTCATGATACATTTCCTCGTTTCCTCTTACACTCATCATACAGAAGCCTAGAGTCGAATTATTCTCGGACGCCTTCTAATTGCAAATTTTCTCTCTTAAAAGTGAGAAAAGAAGGTGGCATATCGCACACCAAGCGATGCAACCCTGTGCTTAATTTACTCCCCAATTTGTATAAAATATCTCGTAGCTAATGAAGCAATTTGAGGCTGTCCCGCGCCGTTAACGTATGGAGTCTGCGAGACTTTGGCGTAATGAAGAAGCTAGGATGGGCTATCATGCTTTAAAGAAGGAGGCGGAGGAGGAGGCAGAAGGTGAAAGCGATGGGGCGCGAAAGAAACATTACTTTCATGTCGTTGTGTTGCAGTACTCTAAAGTTTTAAATGAAGAATAAAAAAATAATACAGATATGAAAAAAAAAAAATAAATGGAACAAATTCAAACAATCGCTATGTCTTATTGTTATTTTTTTACATTTCAAAGTTCAGGTGTACACTTTGTAACGATACTCGTCAATACATTTCATTAAATAAAGCATATAAAAAAAAATAACATTATTATATTAAAATAATTATAGGGTTTATAATTTTACTGCGTAATGCGGGTTATTAAATTAATTCCCAGAGTTTTACCATCATAAAATAAAATTTTATATAATATTTTTTTTTATTTAAAGTGTCTATTGACGACGTCATTATTGACAGCCATATTCTAATCGTGGTATATTATTTCAAGTCTGTATAATATCACGTCGAGTGTCATAAAACTGATCCCTGTATAATTTTCAATCGTCCGCGAGAATTTGACGACCTCGTCATTGGCGTACCAACGATTTGCCATATCATATAGACCCTTCCTGCGTTGTGAGAGATAAGGGCAAAATGACGAGGTCACAACGACCGGTAAAAAGGTGATCTCTTTTGGATAATGTCTCAAAGAGAAAGTGCGAGTGGTGGAAGGACATAAGATTCCAGATGAGGGAGTATGAGGCATACCTATTCCATTCAGTATGTACTTACATATATACCGTACAGTACTACACCGTAAGATGATGGAAAAATGATAGAGAAGAAGAATAAAGAGAGAGTGATCAGAGTGCGAGGGTTGTGATATTGTTGAGAAAGAAAAAAAATAGTGAGCACGAAGATATATACACCCCAGGGCATAGCTAGAACACACCGACTCCTGTGAAGATCGTAAAAAGACAATATACCTTTTCTCCCACACCCTTTTTGATCCGACAGTTGGGCTCTTGAACGTTGTCGTAGTTACCACCAAGTATGCGTACCTACACACTCACTTACCAAATTGTCTTAAACATTATTTCCACTATCTCTTTCACACTCTTCTCCGTATCTATACACTCGATTTTTACTGTCTACCAAATGATTTCAATTGAATTTTATGCTTATATGATTTTTATTATCCGGTAAAATCAATATAAAAAAAATTTATTTCCAATATTTTCCATCACATAAAAAAATAAAATCTTTATATTAATTTTTTTTTTTGTATTTATTTTTTGTTTCAGGTAAGCAATTTAAATAAATACACATACAACCTTAAATATTCTCATCTTCACTGTTTGACGTGATAATAATAATAACAACAACTGTAAGTAGGTTATATATTATCTTAGACACAATATCTATGTACTTCCTACACGCGTTGCTGAATAATCGTCTTAGCAATAACCAATCTGGAAGAGCGACAGGAGCACGACCCCCATCGACCCGGCTCTGCCACAAGAGATCGATCACCACTCTTATGTATATGTTACATATATATATACATGCCTATATACACATATACAATATAGTGAATTCAACATTGACGCCAACGCTTCTCATCCTTATTTACTTTATTCTCTTTCACTCTTGAGCTCATGCAGATTTCCGAGGCCTCTAATGTCTCTCGGAAATTAAAACGATCCCGCCACCCTCGAGGTGCGGCCTTGGCACCCCCATTACCAACAACACCACCCTGTGGGGGATCGTCAATCGTGTTTGACTTTGGCACGCATCCATTGATTTCATTAGCCGATACTGGGATTCACCACGTGCTCAACGTGGGGGACCAGCCAACGACGTTAAATTGCTAGAAAGTCTGTGTGTGGATAATAATATGCGAGTTGTCGTCGAGTATTTTGCGTGGGGAAAAACTCGGGGATGGTGAAACACATTTAGCGGTATATGTGTGTATATGTATCTGCTTCTATGTGTATTCATTCGTCTGTGTGCAATACATTAATGGCAGGCATAATGACATCAAGACAGTCTTGGGTTTTGAATACAGATACACAAAAAAAAAAGACATTATTCACGCAGCCGAGCGATAATTACACCGACCTGTCGACTACGGCGATTATGAGAATTTAAATAAGCTGATGACTTTCATCGTTAAATTGCCTTTAAGCTTCACTAATGTCCCTATTTATTACCATTCCTTCTTTATGTTCAACGGTGCTGGTTTTTTTTTTTTTATTTCTTTTGGCTTTTGTCTATTTTTTGTTTCTTTTCACTTATTCCAAGTATAGAAAAATAATTCGTAGCCGATGATTGCAAGCAATATTATACCACACATTACTACACCGACTTGTTTTTTTTTTCTCATGCGATGATTATACTGCTGTTCTTTTATCGTTTCACAATTCCACATTTGGTACGCGTTCGATCATGAACAACATGGAGTGAATTCTCGTTTATACATACATATAATACGCCAAACAGAATGTATAAAATATTGTACGTGGTGAGAGAAACTTGCGAAGCAAATAGCGGGGACAAATTGATGTCTCACTTGTGCACGCGCTTTAATTAAGTTCATCGACCATTCTGGCATATTCATTGCTATATATATTTACTGGTATATATAACATATTTGTTCGTGTCGTTGTGTGATGAAGACAAAATAGTTCTTACATCATCTCTATATTTCGTATCCGATCCATCCATACTTATAACATTTATACATAAGATTTATTCTTAGAGTACATACATATCTTTCTAAAAAGTATCTCTCAAATTCCATATTGAACTTGGTTCATGAATAATGCTGCCAGACGCGTCTGCACTTGCAAACGTGTTAATTTAATTGGTAAGAATGATAGAGGACGAGTGTGAAAGGGAGAACTTGATTCTTGCTAGTGTGAATTTCTAGAATTTAATTGTGGAATTTATTTCAAAACGGAATTGTTGAGAGAATATAACTGATCATGCTATTGAAGAATAATATATTGATATCTCTCTATATATCTATAAATTGTATAATGAACGACAGTGTGTCACTGAAGAACGATGCAGAGAGAAAGATGATTGACAGGTGAGGATATGTCTTCCATCAATGTATCTCTGTGATTCTATCTTTCCATGACCTCAATATACAGTGAAAATTATTATTCTTGCAACTAACGATCAATGTATACGTATAACTTGATTAATATCGGTTCGACATCGTCTTCCAATTCTCATAATTAAAACATATTCATGTCATGTCTCTCTTCTATGTTTAAAAATTATCAGTAAATCAATCAAATGTCTGAAAAATATTTAACAATCAAATTTAATTTACTTCAGTATATAAATTTCTATACATATACATATGTATATATATTATACATACTCAGTTCTATGAAAAAGAAAAAAAAAAGAAAAAAAAAGATTAAATAGGACAAGAAGTCGAGAGTGCACTTACTCAGTCTCAGATTGATCTTAATCCAAGAACAGCAGCATTATCACAGTATTGGGTATTAACTCACCCTATATACATATATACACGGACCATAAGTGAAGAAGAAAAAAAAAAAATCTCCGTAACGAAAACGAAATAGCAGTGGAAAAAGCTGCGTGATTTCACAACCAACACACACAGTAATAGTGGACTCTGAAACAACATACATCAGAATCCAAGACTAATCTGACTCCCCTAACAATGTGCACGCGTCGGAATCTTCTTACATCCCCTATATACATGTATATATGTATATACATATAAACATATATGTATGGATATATTTTTATTTCGAATTGTTTGGACCATGCGAATCCAGAGCTGTTGTATCTACTCGAATATACAGTGTATTCCATCGTGAACTTCAAACACTGGATATATAGATTATAGATTTACCAATACTGCATTATTTACGTTTATATATTTATATATGTATGTATATACGTGTGTAGGTGTGTGAGCAGAGCAATCTAACATTGTTGTGATGTATTCTACACTTAATCTCTCACTAATAACCTGCGATTTATCGTTTCCCCTTATTTGGTTTCATCGTATGACTTATCCAATACTTATGGATTCAACTTGCCTCTTCCGTTCACATACACATAAATATATCTTATATAAAACTCGGTAATAAATAAGAAAAAAAAAAGAAGGACGATGGAATAATCAAGGCGAGTACAATGAATTGCTCTCTCTGTATTTCCGAGGTCAATGGAAAATTTTTTTAGTTGCTTTAATGCAAACATAGATTAGATTAAAAGCATCCGGATGGGGTTGTTAGTTTAATGTAAGACATAATATAGAGAATAAATGAAAGTATACACTACAGGTACGTAGCAAAGAGGAAATTGCTGTGATATGAACGCGTTTTATTATGGATATCTAAGTTAAAGTTATGAAAGAAACTTATTCATTAATAAGCATCGTGGGAGAATTACAATCATAAGTTCCTTTTTTTTTTTCTCTTGTTTCTTTATGTATACATATGCATATGAATATAATACAATATCCACCTGGCATTGTGTATATACGCACCGGTTAGAGTTAACCTGCTGTTTAATGTGTAGTGGTTGTTGGAGATAACATTGGACGGGATCGGCAACAAATATTTGACTGGGTAACTGGCTTCATGTTTACGTTCTCTGTTATATCTCGCACTACCTCTCTCGCACACTTCTTCACTCAGACAATCTTCACATGACCCGTCTCCGCGTGTGATATTATATTTACCAACTGTAAAAAATTATTTACACTCTATAAAATTTAAAAAGAAAAATAAAAATAAATAATACAAAATTCTTAATTCATTGAGCTAATCGATATTTTTCGTTTTCTATTTCAATAGTCAGGTAATTAAAATTTTTCTGTTTCTCTCTGGTGCCAATGACACACAAGCGCGAATGGGTCGAGTTTTGAGTGTGTACATATATATATTTTCACGAGTAAACATGTTCAAACACGACGAGAACAACTTGGTGAAGTAGAGGGAACATTGTTGGCCTAACCCAACACCCATCTCAATCCGAGACAAGTGTGTGTACTTCATAATGTCTGCCCCCTTAGTACTTGGTGTACAGTCAGTACAGTAGTAGATGTCTAAACACCATCATACAGTGGCAGTAGGGAGTATAAGGGTCAATATATACATATATATTCAAATATATAAACGAGTGTACACAAGTTTAGTTCGTGCGTGGGTTTTAAGAATATATCTACTGATGTGTGAATAATAGTCACAACATTATGAGAAGTGAAACTGCCACTTGGGCAAAATTATCCTGCGGTCTCTTCAGTCCAACCAATGCCAATAATAATTTTTCAAGTCCAACATTTTTACATATAAATAAGTAATAATAATAATAATAAATAATAGATAAGAGTTTATACAAATATAAGATTTATTATTATATTTGAAACTAAAATCTTCTTTATATATTTATTAAAAGGTGTATATATTTTGTGTTAGTATATTTAATTTTCATAAACTGTTACGAAGTACATACACATATCTATCATATTTGTGTATATTAAACAGCTGCAATGATAGACCTTCTTCAACTTCGTGCAGTGTTCATGTTAGCAAACGGTTAAAGCCATTTGCCCAGCCGTGCGATGTGTAATAAATTAAGACGAATCGAAGAGGTGATAGAGAAAGAAAGAGAGTTTTATATAGATAGTATAGTTGAAGTGAACCGCTCAGTTAACAGGGAGGGTTGGCCAGTACCAACCTACCTTTTAACACCCGCTGGGGCAATCACTGGATGATTTGAAAGTAAATATATATATACATACATAGACATTTCTATCTATAAGCGTTACGCATCACGCACATGTACCATTAAATACGACACCTATGTTCTTATACGTATATCCTCATTCATTCACCTTTTACCCTGGCTCTTTTCCGTTGTGAATCTTTCAATAGCAACGCCTCGAATGATTGCTTGATATCACGTCAGGTGTTGGTGGCTGTGTATATTACATACATTACATTTCATGTGTTTTATTAACTTTATAATTAATTAGTCCGAAATTATTGACATTCAAAATTATAAAAATAGAGCGTCATTAATTTATTAATATTTGTTTTGGGATTTTTGTATTTAATGTTGAATTGTTTTTGGATTATATAATTTTTCATTTATATTATTATATGATTATTAAATAAATGGTGTGACGTTCAAATTAAAATCTTCATTGTTACATGGTGTTGAGGGTGATGGTTGTAGCCACGCCCCAATTAAGTTTCATGAGGTTTATGGCCCCGCGCTATACAAGACCACCGGGTATTTATGATGAGAATGTCCACACCTGCGGTGACACTCACCATCTAACCCATCGTCCACTCCCTATTCTCTATACGTAACATGTACATAAGAACTCTAACGATGTCTACGGCAATCACCCTCTTTCTCTCACCGTCTCTAACCTCCCTCACACAAGCGCGCAATGTTTTATGTTGAGCCGATAACCTCACGCACATCTCACCCGACATTAGTTGCGCGACAGGTGATATACGACGGGTACATTGCCCTCACTCTTGGTCCTATATCCTTGATAGTGATCGTCTTTACTTGGGAAATTCACCTATCAGCAAGCCCCTTGCAGTAGTCTGAAGTGAGGGTTAAAATAATATGGAGAGTTTTGCCTTGCAGATGTTTTTATAGTTTTAGTTTACGGTCGATATATTGTGTGTTGCGTATTACGTTCAGCTGCACAATCGTAAGATAAAATGAAATGAAATAAAATAACATTTATGAGATTAAGAAAAATTATTAAATACAATGTGGTAGCTAAGCATGACGGATATTATGATTTAATAGCGAATGAAAAAAATTCTTTGTCATTAAAGTGTTTTTGTTGTATAGGATATTTTGTAATAAAAGATTTTGTATTAGCAAGTGAAGTCACTAAAGATATCTGTCCATCAATGTCAAGTAGGTTGATGTGCTACTATGACGTTCAAGATGCAACCATCATCCTTTTTCCACTTTTCTTCGCACTCTATGTGTCAAATTTTCCTCATAGATATTGACGTCAATGATAAACTTAATTTTTTTTTCTTGCTGATATTCTCTATTCATCTTTTTTAAATATTTTTTCCTTACTTTACTAAGCATAAACTGTGATAAATAAATTCCCGAAGAATCGGGGAGAATCTTTGTAGTATATATGAGCCGAAATTCGATATACTAATTTTGACACACATCGATATACATTAACAGACGTTTGAATATTGGCTAATTGAATTGAATGGATAATTTAATTATTAGAGATGATGCGAGATGAACTGAATGTGTACAGGGTGTATTGATGATGGTGAATATTCCAGCGATCGAATTTCAATTATTCGATTTTGTGTGTGGCACACTCTCTCGAGTGGGTGCATCATGCGAAAGTCGTGCAAGGGTTTTGCAATACACTCGTCATGTATATGCGCAATAGTTGAAGAGAAAGGGTGCGAGTAGATAGAATGATGAGGACTGTAGAAAGTGGAATTAACGAAGCAATCTACATTACCGACCGATGAATCACGCGTGGATTTATTCGTGGCAATGCACGAATAGTTTCTATGTGCGCTTTTGCTATCCTCTTTGAAATGGATACATAAGTTACAATTCGATTTCAAGTGATCTCGCGCGCACAAGAGGATGAAGCTCCTGAATCTCGTTTCGTATATTTCTCTCTCGATTGCCTTTGGCTTCGTATATAAAGCTCTGTTGCAGTCACTAACTCACTTTCTCTTTCTGTCTCTCGCTTTAATCGTATTTGAATGCAATGTTGCGGAAAATTTCATTTGAACGTGGGACGAGAGGGCGGATGAATACTATATACGTATACACACAGTGATGGAAACAGAATCCATGCTGTGACTTTGTCTCGACGGACTCCCGCAGTGTCGCTGCCAGTTCTCATATTTGCATAATGTGCACACGCACGAGCGTCATTTCACTCTCACCTTCACGTATATACTTGATAATATATTTCTTCATTTTTTATTCCTTTTCTTTTTTTATACCTTCTCCATTCTGCCTGTATTAAAATTATTTAATGCAAAATTTATACACAGTTTATTATTATTTTTTTTTTTCACTTTATTTTTTAGTTAATATATTTTAATTCGAGTGAAAGGGAACGATAGGAGTCTTCATATCATGCAGCGAATAAACGTGAGAAGGGAGAATATGGTCGAAGTATACTCCAATTTACATTTACATCGAGAACGATTGAATCTTGATTGGAAAATCCACTTAATTAACTACGCTCCATTATGTTTATTGCCCCCTCTCGAATCGGCTACAAGTGGGTTACTCGCGTTTTACGATATATGTGTATATATACATATACATATTTGTGCCACGTGAGCTTTCGCGTTTGTACATGTATGTATATTATAAGTATACAAATACATATTTAGCAAATAATCTCGCGTGCTCAATATCTTTCAGTGCAATTGTGTAAATTAATCACTGGCTAATCGATCAAATCCCCATATAAATTCATATAATTATTATACATATATAATTGAAATCGTGTAACATATATGCATATTTTGAATTTTGTATACAGTAGTCACAATGTAGAGAATAGTAAAATATTAAATATAAATTATATACATTAATTATTAAATCGACCGTGTTCAATTTGTTCTTACAACTATTTAGATAATCTTAGGAGTGAAAAAAAAATTTTAATTAAAAAGAAAAAAATTCATGAGTGTCTCTGGTAATTGGGATCAAGACGCAACACTGATGCGGTTTACCGCTATAGCAACAAAGTATAAAAATCCACATGAGGTTAAAGTAACAATGTGCAATCCTAATTAATTGTCAACACGTGGTTAATTACAGTAATTATATTTATTATCAAACATTCGTTCAGTATTTTTTCTATACAAATACATGATCAAATAATTTATTCATTCATTTATACTTATATTTATTTTATTTGATTATTTCATCAATATCCACTTGGTGAAGATGATAGCTATAGCCAACAAGTATTTATATATATATTACATATGTATGTATATATATAAATGCATTTTATAGAGTTCTAAATTGCGTTGTCGAGTGAACGTCGTAGCAAGAAATATGACAGCGGATCGCTTTCACGATCGGAGTAAAGAATCGATACGGTGGAGGAGTATTAATATATACACACGTCATTGATACATATATAGAAACAAGCGGACAATATATAAGATAGAATGTATACGTGAGCGACAGGTGGTATGAACAAAAAAAAAATTTTTCTTCACGAATGTGCGCGTCTCGTCAGAATTACGATGAAATATTTTTTGTTTTATTCTTTCATCATCTCTATTCGCAATATTTTTTTAAACTCGCCATACCGATATGGCATCATATATGACGATAATGCAGTTTAGCTTGTGACAAAAGTGAATATTATATCCCATCGTGAAATATAACAGCCGCACACACTGCGATATTTTGTGGGATGTATGAATTTTATTGTCAATCAAATATGTTTATTGACGAATTAAGAACATGAAATGATCCACTATATTTTTATGTTTATACCCATTATATTTATTTTATTCACCATTCGAAATCAAACATTTATGCTACACTTTGCCAACGGTATCTTTTGATGATAAAAAAATATAGATAATAATTATTTTAATACTTGAATAAATTTTATAAAACCACATAAAGTATAAGAGCATCAGTGAATGAACCAAAATATATAATGCTTCCGCATTTGACTTTTCATAGTCACAAGTATGTCAAATGTATTTATAAGAAGATGAGAGAACAGTGCGGGGGATGGGTGTTATATGACAACGAAGAACCAGTCCACAATCACTGCTGGAGAAAGGTAAAATTATTTATATGTTGATGTGAAAATACATATGCACATGTGCCAAATGGCATACACAGTGTTGTCCAGTCGCTGAAACTTTCGCATGTATGATTGGGACCCGTAGATGTCATTCGTTATGTAAATGCCTTGAGTGTTTACGAGCAGACACCTACGATAACTAGCTCTTGAAGGCAGAGAGTCGCTCTCATATGGGCTCGCCATATCCAGTTTAACGATGCGCCTGAGATACAATCTCGCAACTAAAATGGAGATCATTTTCATTTTTATTTTCTTTTATTTTTTTTCTTTTTTCTCATACTCTCCATCTTTTTTTGTGGACAAGAACAAACTCGCACATACATGCTGTGGTTGTATATAAGTATTATATATGTAGAGCCGTTGCCTCGGAGACTAATTGGCTTTTTGAATCGTGCACAGTTGTAATAATCTTGCAGCTCATGACATTTAAATATAACGTAGCTATTATAATATTATATCACACATATGTGCATATATTACATATGAAAAATAACTATAGATAGGTTTGTTATATGTGGTATTATTGTTTGAATGTAATTATGATTATTTACGCTCTACCAGATGCAAAAGAATATATTTTCATTCATTATAGATTTTACCTTTATAGTTTCATGATTCGTAATAAAATTTATATATTCACACTGAATGAATATAAATACCTTGACCTTTATAATGCATTATTGAATCAAACAATAAATACAGGAATATATCGAAATGAAATAATCAATAATTATTCAACAAAATACACTTGAATAAAATTAATAATTATATTATATCATATGTATTCGAGGTATTATATAAATATTGCATTGATTTATTAATGAAATAAAATATAATATTTTGTCTTCGATTATCAAACTAATTATTCAATAGTCAATGACAGACATGCAATAGAAAATTCATGAGAGACACATTGAACCAGCTGTTGACACATTCACTGTGTTATAAATCGATTTGATAATGTCATTAGATTTAATAATAAAAATTTATATATTTTTAAATTATATTCTCATCTCATATCAATTCAATTATTAAACTAAAAAAAAATCAACTCACTCTCTGCATTTAATTCAATTATAAATATACATACTGAACAGATATTTATAACATTTCAAGTATCTATATTTAATTTATAAAGATCAGTAACCTGAGCAAGTAATAATAATATTCATTGTTATTTTCTGCATAAAGTAAAGTATTTAAAATCTAACAATCGTGTCATTATCACGTTGGTTATTTATTCTCCCTGCGTAATGTCGGGAAGCAGTATATACAAAAGCCGAAACAATAAAAATAAATAAATAAAGGTATAGAGATAAATAAGAGAAATAGAATTGCTATCTTACTGAGTATAGCTCGCGCTGTTGAGTTGGTACCAAACCGAGACTGCGCCTAATTGCGTTTAGATAGTGCCGTGGCTTATTAATAACTTGAGATTTCGCATTGGGTGCACGTATGTATGGTTTCTCGTCGTGCAAGAAGCGGCCGCGACCGATAATCCCACACCTCAACATGTACAAATGGATTGTATGGATATCAATATATGTGCATACATGTGAGATAGAGCAAGTCCTGTATAAGTAAAGAGTTGAGAGCGCGCGAGAGACGAAAGATAATGGACATGGCATTTCACTTAATGATAACAACGTTTCTCGCGATGTCCACTTCATTCTCCTCCTTCACCTTCGATGTCACATTTTATTTTATTTTTCTTTTTAAATTTTATCAAGTGACTCAATCTCGACGACGCCAAACAGTCAATGGAAATATAAAAAAATAAATATAAATAAATAAAAATAAGTAAAATATATAGCAGATAGACACATGTTACATGTGATATGAAATA
>JAQQBR010000001.1:2761444-2789577 GCA_030347285.1 Microctonus hyperodae
ATATATTTATTTATTTTGATATTTTTTATTAAGGTAAAAAATGGAAAGAAAAATTTTTTTATTTTATATTTTATATTGTCGGGTGATCGCTTGTTTACCTATAAATGGAATGTACATAAATCCATCGTGAAGCTGTTGTATGCAAGACATCATGCAAATGGGCCGTTGCGAATAGCAAATGATGATGGCAGGTATATATGTATATAACGAGTGTATACGATCAAAAATCTCATATAATGATATTGCCACCATCACGTAAAATGGTTCCGGTGTGGGCGTACGACGCATTTGCCAAGCGTCGAATATATGTACATAGATATAAAGCGAGATGGGTGTTGGATAGAATGAAGTGTATATAAGTAGTAGCGAAAACAAAAAATGTCGAAATAAAAATAAGAAAACGAAAATGAATAAATAAATGAATAAAATAACAAACGGTGAAGATATCAAAAAAAAAGGAAGAGAGTTTTCATATATACAAAACTATCGTTTTTTTTTTTGTTCCATAAAAGACCCTAGAAGAACCATAAAATCTCTGCGCGAGTTTATCACTCGTTTGGAATCGCGTCAATGTGAAACAAAAAGAGAAGGGAAAAAAAATGTAAAGGAATAAATAGAGGGCGCGCAGTGATTGTAATTCGCTGCTAGCGGCCAATGACTCTCTTCCACGCAACGTGTAATGTTGTATAAGACATACGTATATAGAAGTATAGTGAGTGAAACAAACATAAAAGAATGAGAGAAGAGAAAGGGCGCGGAATATAAGGTGTAGTCTCCATCAGATCGCCATCGCAAAAGACTTAGATTGTGAGAGCAAAATGCGCGCGCTTGCACACACGGTTAAGCTGCATTATTATACATTACTATGGCGGTAGCCGATGTGGAGGTAACGTACCTCGACATGACGTCGCCTCGACGATCTTGTGCGCGGCACTTATTCGACTCGAGAGATAATAACACGAAGAAGAAACTAGTTGGGTATGTATTGGGCATCGTTTCTTGTATGTATGTTTTATTATTTCTCGTTGAATCGTGTTTGAGTATGTATAAAAATGTCTTTGCACAAACCACAGTCCGTCAATGCTGTAAATATGTTCATGTAAACTACTCGCTAATAATATGAACATTTTTTTTTAAACACTAAGTTTTAATCTAAATTAAAAAAATTCTATTTTTCAGTTCTATTGTATAAGGAGTGTTTTTTATTTCTTTGCGTTATTTAGTTATAATATTTTTCAAAATTCTTTGCATGACAAGTCAAACGATACAATTTTATGTCTGAAGGAGCGATTTAGTTTTGTTTTTTATTTTTTTATTTATTTTTTATATTATTTATTTGTATTCGACCGTAAAATAAGATTAAATGGCGCGGCAGACATCTGGTTGTTATTGTCACAGGAATTATATTATATATTACATGCCATTGGTATGAGAGAATATGAAGGAGAGACATGTGAAGGTGGAATGACACAAGAGAAGTGGGGAATTGTAGTGGACGAGATGTATATTTTAAATTCTGCCGACGGTCGCACCGGACAGTCTCGCACGGCTTGAGCAAAGTGTTGAACAAAAAATATGCGACGTGATACCTTTTACATGTATACCTTAAAGTAAACGGTGAATATCAGCGACGTAGTGAAATCGAAAGCTCCGTTGTATTTTCGAGAACTTTCTCAAGATAAGCACTTGAGGAAGTGATCATAACAGTCTCGCAAATCGTGCGGGGGAAGAACGAGATATTTAAATACAAACAAAAATAAATAACAATAAATATTTCATGAAATAACAAACTGAACATTTGTGTAGGTTGGGTTATAAACTTTATCATCGTGAATGAAGATCTTAACCTGCGCTTTAACATCATCGAGTATGATTTTATGTTTATCATAAATACTGAATACTCTATTTCATAAACAATTTATTTATTCTTTCATAAATAAATAATATTTAATAATAATACCTACAATACAACCATGAAAATATTTTGTTCAATTTATTTTTCGTGATATTAATTAACTGTGAATTGAAGTAAATGTTTTTTGTTCACGAAACCTCAGTCTAGCATTTGGAATTTTACGGACGCATTCTCAAAGCATTTGGCTAACAGCCCAGAGAAGCGAATTGTATATATGTGTATGGCAATATATACATATATATATACATGTATATATCCCTGCACTCATTCCCCCGTTTCACCTTTCCCGCGGCCGAATATTTCATTTAATATCGAACGAAATGCGCGCCTTGAATGCTGAGCGTGCCGAGAGAAAAACGAAAAATCTAAGGGGAACATATATACGTATTTGTTAACATATATGTATGTATACATATGTGTACTATCTTTTGTATATGTATAATACATAGATAGATATTTTAGGGAGAGAAATGGTGGTGTAGAATCCACGCGTTCAGTTATATATCCCAGACAATTTTTCTCATTTCTCATTAATGTCGCCAGTCCTCCCGTTCACCATATAACATCATCAGCGATCTTCGGTTGAGGATCTACAATAAAACCAAGCTGAATGAAAGAAAAAATAATGATAATAATAATAATAAAATAAAATGGAAGAATAAAAAAATATTGAGACGACTAAGCGAACGCAAATCCGGTCGTTACACGTTCTTTAAGAATTACCTGCACGCAGATACGATCGTTGTTCGCACCTGCTCGAGTGGGACGACGATATGTCGGGAGAGCATCCGGTTGCTTTCAGGAAAAGTCACTGGTGTTAGAAAAAATAAATTAAAAAAAAAATTGAAGAAAATTTTTTATATCTCATATATGGATTTCTATAACTTTATTTTCTTTTATTTTATTTTTTTTTTTCGTTTATATAAAAGTTGATCGATGTAATAAATTAAAGTTGGAATGTGATTTTTGTTAGAATGGAGAACTATAATATAATGCGCGTCCCACGATACAAGCTGCACATACGGTGTTTGTGTCACGGATAACAGTCGTTGGAACGTGCATGTCTGTGCGCGTCTGCGTTGAGAACGCGCACAGTGCTCGCTTGCCATCTCAGCAAAAACCCTATTGAGTTAATCAACTAATTTATAATTAAAATTCCTCAATGGCCGACGAAGGGCTTGGTAGACGGTCGTTCGTTCGCTCGCGCTTCAGTCACTCGACGAATGAGTGTATATATATAGTCCTGGCGGGGTTTGTCTCAGTGGAACGCAAGAAGAAATTGTGAACTGAGACTGTGTCTGGTCTCATGATGAATTTCGCGGTAATCTCCATCAAATTCATAGAACACCAATTAACCAACTGTGCTCTTAAACGCTTTGAACAAAATTTTTTCCTCTCTGTTATTCCTTTAGACAATAAATAAAAAAAAAATCTTTTAAATCCGTCGACCCAGTTTAGCGAGCACGCATCCCTTGAGATGCTGCCACCTGTCATCATTCCACAGTGGATCCATGCGACACTTTCAGTGCCATGACGCTTATATGGAATTTCTCTTGTCTCTGAATTTCATCACGAGATTCTTTGTATACACACAGGTGAAGTTACAAGGAAGTTGTAATGACAGCATTGCGCCTGGGCGTTTACATACAACATTTATCGCGTGACTTATTAATGAAATCGAAGCTCGACCCAAAGTCACGCCATGTTGGGTGGCGCCTTTCCATTGATATGCGTTATTCCAACCTGTAGGTATATATTTAACAATTCACATTCACAACTGTACAGATACCTATACTACACCAAAAAATATTCCACTTTAAGATATCTTTGAAATGTATAAGCAATATATCTCTTCATAATATTCAATGCGGTATTTTTACATATTCATTTTGCGAGAAGAAGTCTCATCACTCGCACGTATAAATAACTTCTGTCAATGTCTGGAATGTCAAGGTTTGCTAATGAAGTACCTAACGCGTCAATAGGCATCTATCGTTCTATTAATAGTCCAAACGGGCGCGCGTTCAATGCTTTGGAATGATCGTGATGGAAAGAAGAGAAAAAAAAAATTAGAAAAATTGTTTTTTTTTTCTCTCCTTCCATCTCTATGCGCGGGAGGGTAATGAAGCGATAATGCCAGGATACCACTTACTGAGAGTTCCTGTCATGGCCGACCGGACACGTTGCGTTGGAATCACATTAATTATGTGTATTAGTGTCCGCTTGAGCTCCTTCCTTGTCGATGCATATAGACAGAAGAGAAGACGAGATACCACGGTATACGTGGGAAAATTTTTTATTTCATTTTGTTTCTTTTATTATATTATTTTTCTTTTCCCATTGCGCACATACGTAATTCTATGTCATTCGCCATTTTGTCTTTCACACATTGCGCTTAGTGTCGATGGTGATATCTTTTAGTTATGATACACATACACATGTGAATAAATAACTTCTTGTTATTTATTTACATTATCTACTCATCGTGGGAGCGCATATTAGAAGTGGTTTTTTTTTTTTAATTTATCTCTAACGCATTTGTAAAAAAAATAATATTTCTTTTTATTTTCTCGTAGAATTTTATGATATATAATTAGAAAAATTATTGAATTCATGTCGATCAATTTAATGGAGTCAATTGCCAAGCTTTATTATTTATTATTATCATTAATTTCACATCTGTGTATCCTTGCACGCAATGCTTTTCATAATATATTATAACCACACAAAAGTCTAAATTTTTTCATTCTTCTCCAATGCTCACGATATGGTCCATCATCAAATATCCATTTTTATTCATTTATTTTATTTTATTTTATTTATGTATTTTTTTTTGCACCACATGGTGTGTAACGATTGTGGTAAATTCCAGTCTTTGGTCCATCGTCGTCGTTCACTGGAGTCAAAATTAATTAGGGAGGATGTTTTACCGCGCAAAATTCGTGAGCAAGAAGTAAGAAAGACGAAGGATAGAAATGAAGAGTGAAGAGTGAGAAAAGAAGAAAATAAAGGAGGAATGATTTTAGTTGTCCACGATGCCGCCCAAAGTTGCTAACTAACCCACTCTTTCTCTTCCTTCCTCTCTCGTCGCAAGAACGTGCTACAAATTAAAGCAGATCGGCGAAACCATCTCGAAAATTCCGAGCTGTCACCAAGTGCTGTCCTTAAGAAGGATTCACTGCGAATTCTTGTTTATTATTCAATAATAATATCTATTCTATCAATATGATAATTTTACATTCATATACATATGTATTTTTTTTTTATACAATAAAGATTGATATATAATGATATAATATAAAGATTCTTTTTATCATAAATTATAAAATAATTTAGTATATAATGAATTAACATTTATAATTAAATTATGCTGTCAATTATAATTATTAACACATATTATATTTAATTCATTATGAAAAGCGATGGGAATTTTTTTCCTCACGTGTCTGGTATGCATCGATGGCAAGATTGGCACGCTCAAGTGTGTTTGCAATGCGAATAAGTCAGGCAAGCGAGCACATAGTGTGTGTTATAAAATAAAAAATATAAAAGAAAAATTAAAGAAAACGAGAAATGATAAAGTTTTTCTTTCAGCGTGTGAGTTCCAACAGGAGTGTTTGTATATCAACGTTAAAAACATACGGCGGCGTTAACTCGCCGCCTAGAAGTGATAAATAGAGATAGACCAAGTTAGATATCTGAATGTAAGACCCCGGTGGCTTGCCCACGCCACTCAGATTATCTCGTGAAATTATGAGAGAACGCTCAACTGCATGGCTTCCACGTTATATAAAATATCACACGTCTTTTTGCTATATGAAAGTGCGTATATATAAAATTGCAAGAGTGTGTACCTATATAACTAGTTTATGAGTATCAACACGCGCTATGTCAATGATCCGTTAATTTTATCGCTTAATCAAACGTTTTATTATACTTATTTAATACATAATATAATTTTTTGTATCAACATTAATTAAAACTACATATGTTTTTTTTTTGTTTCAGATGCCATGGGTAAGTTTCATAGACTGTTGGATTATTCGTAAATATTATCCATGAGATTTAACAAGCACTGTAGTCGATCGTAAATGTGGTAAGATGATAAAAAATTAAAATATAAATTTTCATATGATAAACAAAAATTGAATTGAAAAGATAAAAAAATTATATGTGGAAATCAAAGTAGGTATTAGACCTTTGTGCTTCTTACTGTATCTTAAATATACCTCATTAGTCCTGATTAGCGCCTTTTTAGTACCTTTCTATACCTACTTGTACCTTGATAATTCCTTAGTTTTCCTTAGTTTTCGTTAGTTTTTAGTTCGCTATACCTTTTTATACCTTAAAATAGAAGAAATGGAAATATCCGCCACGTTTAAGGTCTTAAAAAAGACCTAAATTTAAAATAGTACCTTCAATTCTTATGTTAAAAAAATTATATGCAGTTCTAAAATAAAAACAAAATTTTTACTTGGGTAGTGCTGATGATTATGCCAAAATTCAATCAATTCATGATAAATAAAATCGTGGAGGAGTATCCAATCGGTTCAAAAAGCGAATGAGAGATAAGCAATGACGAAGAATAATAAGACAGAACGAAAAGAATGGCGTAGGGCGCGAGCGTCGCCACGGTAGGAGAGGATAGAAAGATGGCGAGGGCGAACATATATACATATATATCACATAAGAATTTCGTTGTCTCGAAACATATCTTAGTCTTTTGCTATATCGTCGAGAGGGCATCAACAAAAAACCGATCCTCTCTCGACTTTTTGGTCGTTAATTAGTTGCATTTTTTTACGATCGCTCGCGTCCCGGCTACACACGTGCAAGACACCAAGACTTAAGTATAGACACCGGAAAGAGATAGATGTTGTATATTGAGAAAGGAGGATAGAATTAAGCGAGAGAGTGAGATCAGTAAAGAAAAGAAGTCAGAGTCTAGAAGAGAGATAAAAAAATAAATAAAATAAAAAAAAAAAGACAGACATTCAAACCCGGTTTGCTTCATCGCGACGCGGTCGAGTTAAGTTTAAAACTCCACGCATAATGTTCGGCATTGTGTGCCTTAGAGCCCACGGCCCTCACGAAGTAGGCGCTTGTCGATAGACATATGTGGTCAAAATAATAAGAAAGAGCTGAGGCATTTTTGGTCTAGCTAGCCATGTGCGTCTCGCGGTTGGATTCGACGCTTTTAAATTCATAATATGCGTATATGTATATCAACAACTATTCAAATACGTATATGTAGATATATACATATGTATATTTATACAATTGATATTATGTGTACCATGAGGCATTCATCGGCATGCCAAGAAGGTGAGGTGTCCTGGAAAAATGGTGCCTATTGTTTGATTCAAGTGTGTCGGAATAGCTTTGAGCATTAAGTTTGTATTAGCTCTAAAAAGTAAAGAGAAACACAACGCGGTGTATTGTATTATATATCAAAAACGCAACAGATCGATGACAGTCGTCAGACATTTTGTATACAAAAGCAATTACCATATTGATTCATATGTTTTTTTTTTTCCCTCTTTCAAATTTTTTTTATTCACTTTATTCACTGCTTAATATACCGTATCTTATATTTCTTCTCGTGATCTATTTTATTTTAATATTAATAACTGAACTAGTCAATAAATAATAGAAGAAGAAAAAAAAATACATAGACATAAACATACAATAATAATGAATATATTTTTATCTTGAATTGAGGAGGAATGGGAATTCATTTCTTTCATCTCTTACCGCAATAACAAGATAAAATTTACCATCCATTTTCCTCTTGTTATCGATATTCGTATTGTATTTAATTATTCATTTACGATAAATATTTTATTGTTGTATTTATGTTGGAGAAACTGATACTTGAATTACTCTTAAAATGATAAGAGAAATAATTGGTACTTGCTAAGGATCATAAGAATTTTTATTTTCATTATATCTTATTATAAATATTTATATATTATATCGAATCGTTTCTATATCGCTCGATCCTTGAAAATAACATACACTAGTGAGCTTAATTTTCAGTCGTATTTGTGTACATAAGTACTTCTGATGGTCAATAATTAGAATGCAAATTTTACTTTACGTCTCATGAATGACCGCAAGCATTCACAATATCCAGGCATATGTGCATTTTAATATAATATAAATTGGCAAATATATATATTCATTTCTTGTTTTCTGTTATTTCTTTTATTTTCCTTGCCACCCAATGCAGTGTGTAACTACACTGGCCGGATGGCCAACAGAGGCTCGCGGGCGTTAATGCGTTTTCGGTCTTGGAAGCAGTAAAGCGACGCCTTTTATAGCTCGTTATTCCGCGAAAACCGATGAGAAAGAGAAGAGCTGCTATATACCGCGGCCGCTTCCATTTACACGCTCCTGTTCTTGTGTCATCCAGATTCGAACGGCTGCTACTTTTGTGTATTCGCATATATTTCTCTTCTCATTCTCATCATATAAACGCACAAAATCTCTCGGCCTATCTGCCTTTGCTCACGCTTGATATAAACTCACATCTACATATATACCTATCCGACATTTCAACCACGATTCATACAGCTTCTGTTCAACTGTTTTTATTTTCAACGGATTCTCAAAAGTTATACGAAAAAAAAAATATATATTATAAAGCATTATTAATTTTTTTCCTTTACTTTTATTTTTAATATTCTTCTTTTTTTTTCTTTTATTCCCATCTCTCCCTTTCTCGTTTGTGCTCCCTTACTAATTCACGCCTTATAGCTTCTCTGTGCGTGAAAATGCGGATGAAGTTGCAGGCGTTGCGGTCTCTCGACAAATAGATTACGTGCTACCGAGGGTATTGCCGTGCGACCACTCTTTCTCTTTTATTTTTCTGCTCTCCCTACGTTTTGCACACACGGTGGTTCATGTTCACTCTCTTCTTCTACTTCCTTCATACCCCCCATAGTCCTCTTCACACATGCCACTCACGTACTCATCCACCGAGTCGACGAGATCCAACCCGTGTCTCGTCCTGCTTTTCTATTTCTCTCTTTCTCCTTTTATCTATCTCATCCTCAACTGTTCTAAAACCACACTTGCTTTATCCAACATTCGTTCTATATGCTCAGCCAAATCGCGTCATCCCCCTCTAATATATGTGTACCTATATAGTATACATATATATACATACATATGAATGTATGTATATTCTATCCTCCGCGAAATTGCAACGCGTTAGCCAACCCCCGAGTGAATCCACTAACCATTCCGTTATCAAATCTACGTACGTATTACGGACGACCCCCCCGGGGAAGGAAGTCGGAAGACGTCATTAAAATTCCTCCCTCGTAACATCCATCAGAAACGCGCGCGCGCTCGCTTGGGCGAACACTGGAGGCGAAAGTGGAACTGAGAGACATATTACGTGATGTATATAACAGTGAAAGAGAAAGACTTTTAGCTCTTCTCCGTCATTTGTGATTAATCTCATATATACACCGTTCATTTGAGGTGTATTTAAGGGCAGTGGACGACGATAACGACGAAACTACTGAAGATATATACAATTTAGGTTTGTTCCCCCATCACAGAAATATCCACATTTATAAATGTAATATAATAGTTTTATTTATGATGAGAATCTAAATGTTATTTTTATTTCTTGAGAGAAAATAATATTAATAAAACTTTATCATTAAAGTCTCTCTGATTATCATCAAAATTCATACATGAATTAAAGAATTATAATTATTCCAAAAGTAAGACAAGCTTATCTATAAATTAATTTCTTTTTAATTCCAATTTCATCAGTACCTTTCTGTTTTTATTAAAACAAATTCCCGATTTGTTGAATTATAAAATATCGTGAGTTACAAAAATTAACTAAAAATAAATAACCAATTACATTGTCATCCCGCGTTTGTGATGTTATACCGCGTGCATTATATACAGAGCGCGTATTTAAGAGTTGTTTATCTATTTATTATGTCAGCGAAAACTAATTGGGCATATTTGAGATTATTCGCTCTTCATCCTGAATAAACGCTCGCACATACACATTAATTTCTTTTTTACCTCCCTTAAATGCACCCTTTCTTATGTATATATCTTACACACTATACATTTCACCGCGTTTACCTTTTCTCTTTTGCACTCATCCGCAAATATATATATATATTTATACAATCCATATACGTATAAATGTTTACGCTTTTACCAGCGCGATGGCATCCCAATGTCAAGAGCGAATGACCCTCTGTTAGGATAAAATATCCGCCCACAAGAACAAAACTCGCATAACTCTTTGGCCCGTGACTTTCATTCGTCTTTAGGGAACTCAGTAGGTATATATATACATATATATACACAACATCGCACCATCAAACTGCATACACGTCACGTTTCTCAATCATCCTTCGTTCTTCACTCCAAAGATCCATTGCTTAATTCGACTTTCATATATGTGTGTATATAAATTATATATACCTACTCATATACATTTACCAATTCACATTATTATATTGAATCTATATACATAAACGTATAGTGTGCATTTATGTACACATAACATTCGCAACTTCTCGTCTTGCGAACTCATTTCTTGTTCGAGCAAGATCAATTTCCGTTGCGCCTACACTGACACCTGAGAAACGATCCAGGCGCATTGCGTGCACACACATATACTAACATAAAAATATATGTTTTAGTGTTCACGAATGGGGTGCACGCGCCGGCATGGTCGTGCGTCGTTTAAGGTTGCTCTCGGATTCCAGCTTGTTCTCAAACGACGCCGCCATCGACTTTGATAGTTCATAAAATTAAACGGATTTTGATTCGGCTTCTTTCGTAATCGAAACCGCACCTTATTGAGTTACAATGGATTGCGAACACCGAACCGCGTGCGCAAACTTACGTATATATACGTACGATTAAATCACGAATGCCTTGTGAGATATTTATATACATCGTATTTATATATACGAACAAATATCATGTTATCGATATTGTAAAACGACAGCTTTTAAAAGTCTTGTATTTACTATATAATATTTGATGTTATAATGTATTTAAAGTCGCGTAGTTTCACCCTTAAATACTTATGGCTTTTATCTTCATTCGTCTCTACCACATGAGGAACACACGAGTTGATTAAAAAAAAAAAAAAACAGTTTAACTTTACCGACTGATACACGATTCACTTCAATAGTGTAGTATGTACTTTGAAAATTTATTGCACAATTAGCTCTGTTTATTTTACCACAGATGGAATAACTCGAGCCATTACATCAACCGGTTTTATAGCGCATTATTATTCTTTTTTTATTTTTATTTTTCGCTTGATAGAGTAACTAAAGGTATAAAGAGTGCGAGAGATTTAACAGAGTAAGTGAAGAAGAGGAGATAAGGTGAGACGAGCAGAAATCAGGAGAAGAACAAAGACCAATGAACACTTATAGCAACTCAATGAAACTTGAATATAATCGTTTATTTATTTTTGTTACTCACATATCTGACGTTAATTGTTGAATAAAATTATAGTCAAGTAGTGTCTTATTTGAACAATATTTAAACATTATACAGTTATATATTACTTGTGAAAATAATATTGATCTATAAAGACAACTGTTAAATATATAAAAATAGCAATACACAAAAGGTAGATAAGATAATATACTTATGGATGATAAAATAACGTGTATGTGTATAAAGTTTTGCTGTCGTAGCATATCGGAATAACTGTTCAACTGCCGCGTTGACCGCTTGCAAGTCGCCAGTTGGTCCATAGTTGATGCACGTAGCGGGGTCAGATCTTGAGGAAAGTGGCGGAATACCAAATGGCTCTTATATTCCACCCTGGACTATACCACTGCGATGGTATGTCATACATAACGTATGACCGGTTGGTCAGCGTGGCTCAAGTTGATTTGTTCAACGGAAAGAAAAGAAGAGAAAAATAATAAAAAAAAAGCACATGGCAAACTGATCCTCTGTAATGTATGTGCAAGAGGAAATATATATAAATATGTATGAGGATATATAAAAGATGAAGTCAAAGTGAAAATGGCTATAGATGTCTCTAGGGGAGTCAATTTCATGAGTATATCGTGATCAAAGACAAAAAGTGTTATGTGAAATAATATTTCATTGTATTATTTCATCACACTTTTATCGTATATGGGAGATTATCAAAGTTAAAAGTCAATTCGAATATGTATTTGATGCACAGTGTGTATTTATATAGATAGATACATGCGAATAAATGGTATTCAATATAGGTATGTACCTGTGTGTGTATTTATAAATGTTGGGTTTAGATGTATAGACAGGAAAGTACGATGTGCATGGATATTTATAATTGCGGAAGACACGATTCCCGGGGTATTAACTCTCGCGCACGCGAGGATTGGGAAGAAGGTGAAGAGAAGGAAATAAAAAAATATTATTGCTACGGTGGTGAAGTGGTGTATGTACGGTTGAGCACCCACCAGACAGGCTTATCGCTTCAAAGTATTTGCACGAGATCTCTTTTATTCTCATACTGTGTATGTATGTGTAATATCAACATTTTTTTTCTAAGAGGCTTTCGTATATTTTATATGTCGAATAAATTGTACGCATCAAAACTGCAGGTAGGAAAACTTGGCAATTAACGAAGGTCACACGTTTAAATTCATCATGTGGAACTTTATAAATATTTCCGCCTTGTTAGTGTAATTAATTTATATCAGTAAATACATCGAATTAATTTTGATAATTTTCTTTAGAGTCTGATGATATTTTATTTATTTAAGCATGTATTTTTTTTTATTTTATTTATTTTTTAGTTTGACCTATTAATTTTTATCCATGTCTCAAGCGATTCCGTAGAGGTTTTCTGTTTGAAGTTTGCATAAATCTCGGAATAATAAATGAAAACGCCGTTGCGCACACGATAAATAGAGAATAAATTTCATAAAAGTAATATATACACGAATTGCATTTATACATAAAAAAATGTACATATACACCACACGCAAGAATGAATTATAAAAGTATAACTATTTTACATAATATCCGAGGGTCGTCAACTGTAAACGACAAAAATTCGATAAAATATATATAATAAATTCCCGAAAAAGAAAAAAAAATAATCCAGCACGTGTGTATTCTATTTTTAAATTTTTATCATACAATCACAATAATATATTATACCTATATATACACTAATACATAAACTGGTGGTTTTATAGTCTATGCTAATTAATTCATTTGTGATTGACGGAAAGATTAATGTTATACATAGCAATATAAATATCCAACATAGAACTAACATTAACAGTTTATATAAATTTTTCATTTTCTCTTTTTTCATTCACTTTAATATTTTCACATTCCCGCGAAATTTATGTTAATTTTTTAAATTAAATTCAAATATATTTGATGCCATTGTAAATTTTACGATTCGTGCATTAACAATTATTCATCAAGTACCTTTAGTCCCTCGATCTGCCGACTATAATTAGGATTGGGTTAATGCAAATGTCCAATGCACGGCTTGATCGGCGTTTGCATCATGGCAATTGCTACAGCATTATATATGTATGTTGTACACATACTGTATAGATATATACCATTGCTATATACTCACACATTTAGCAATAGCAATCGATCGTGCCACGTGGAGACACTTCCTTTTACATATACATACATATACCTCTGCGTACTGCGGAGCTGGTGAACGGATAAGCCTAATCGGCTCACCGTACAGTAACGAGGCTCCGCAGCTCCTTATGTCCTCTCTTATGTGCATGCAAACTCGAGGATTTCATCGTCGAGTGCAAGATACACCTACGGAGTAGTGAGAATAATTAACGAGGACGTCGGATAATCCTCAATGATAACATTTAATTACCACGAAAAATTCTAAAATAAATTTAAAAAGTTTCTTCGTGTATTGATTATAATATCATTATTTATTTATTTTTTTTAATTATACTTTTGAGCGATTGGAGGATTCAAAGAAAATAAAATAAAAGCTACTGTTGCTTGAATATAAAACTTTTTCGTTTTTTATTTTATTTTTTAAATTCGCGGAATTTTCATTTATATTCATGAAACTTCACCTGAACTTTAGTTGACATAAGCTGTCCACTTGGACGTTGAGGGAATTGAACGAGAGAGAAGTGTAGTTGCACAGTGGCGTTGAACAATTTTATACATGAATATACACACATTTATAAAGCCATACCCATGTATTATGTGCATGCATTGAATCTGTATATATCTTGGGAAAACCAGGCGGCGCAACGGTAGTAGATTCTTTTATTTTTCTTTGTACATATTCCCAAAGACACATTTTAGAATGCACATAGTGGCACAGGAACAAGTTCACAGTCTCCTGAGCACGCTCCAACTTGTTCTCTCTTTAGTCTCTTGTCTCAAATCTCTCGTGCTCGCCTCGGACATTTTAGTGAGCCCGTGCCTCGCATTTTCAAATAAACTGTCTTCGATTGTGATATTTTTATTTTGAAGAATATAAAATAATAAAATAAACACAATGACAAAAAATAATTATACTCACGTCGATGCATGGATATAAAAATTTATAACTGAATTAAAAAACATTAAGATACCAATTCCATTTAGTTTAACTTCCTCATTCAGATAAAAATAAGTGATTTGGTTAATAACCAGTTGTGAATTAGTATTGGAACAAACGTATAATGTTGATGGTGGTGCAGTTGTCAGGGAGGTCTTTGCAAATTTAACATGAAAAGACGAGTGCATTCGGCAGTTAAATGTCGTACCGGGCGCATCGCCAACGATCGACGCATTACTAACGCATCCGATTACGGTTTATACGAGAGACGAATGCAAATTACGAAAGAGCTGAGGTAAAACTACGCTACATGCACGAAGAGTTATAACAGACTCCCACGAGAGCTTGAGTAAAGGTATATAAGGATGACGTGGCGTTTTTATACACGAGTATTTATCATTTATCTTCAACTTCTCTATATAAAACTATTTCTCCTTGTTCATCTGATGAATTCCCGCGACATCATCAGATGGAAAACAAGCCTTGCAACCGTTATTTATGCGTATACATTGCAATATTCCGTTCATATATATTTATTTAAACCGATTGTAAGTAAACTCTTGTCATTGTTACGCAATTGCGAAACTATAGAATTTTAAAACAAATAGAGAATTAAAATTTATTGTAAGAATATAATATATTGTATAATTTTTTTATTTGTCATTATAGCACATATGTGATCAATATAATAGCATGGTAAATTGATTTTCATATGTGCGTGGAATATATCTTCCGTCAAAGATATATATAACCTTCGTAAATTCATCGACGGACAAACTGGCAAGAATAGTTCGCATAATTCCTCAAGGCCTTCCAGTTTTGACGGCGTCAGGCGGCCTATCTTGCCACAATCTCATCTCTCTCTCTCTCTGTCTTTTCCTTCCCGTGTTCTCTTCTGTTCCATCCAACATCTATATATACATGTATATATATCTATCTATTCATGTGTGTATTCTCTATTTTTTTCCTTCTCTTTCGACTGGATGATCTTGAGGTTTCTCGCACTACAAGAAAATATTGTGCTCGCAGAGACATCTAATTATAAACTTTCTCTCAATTATATTTGAGGAGCAAAAAAAAATATAAAATTTCAAGAGCTGAAGAGGGCTTGACCTTAATTATAAAATCTCCATTTTCCAAAAGAAATCATTGGCATAATGGCATTTAATTTAATAAATAAATTTCAGTAGATAGTAATAAACATGAACGATTTAAAATTAATTTTAATACTTCCATAAAATGATTTTTATTTTTATTTATCTTTCTGATAATTCTCTGCACATTCTAAAATTTAATACGTCACTGACCATGTTAAATTTATAATTATCTTAAAATATTTTCGTGTAATTTTGTAATAGTCTACAGTTATTAAAACAAATTATAGAGTATTTTTAATGAAAACAAATCATTATATATTCCGAGTGAAGTATCCATATACTTTACATCGCATCCATAATACATACCGACATATTTTCAGTAGATAATTTTCACTATATAGCCTGCACACGTTGACCCAGAGCCACTGCGTGACATACACGACACGTTGTAAATCACCGGGGCCCCACGTCATCCTATAACGATAAATATATAACGCTATACGGCGACTGGTTGTTGAGCTTTGATGGTTTGCTGTTCATTGACTCGTTGCTTCATTCACCAGTAATATCTCACTCTCTACAAGATGATGATCAATAAATACCTGTACAGAATTAAAATACGCAATCTACATAAATTTAAATATAATAATTCGATTATTAATTGCTGATGACATTAAAACTCAGCCCCCTTTGTACGTTAAAATTATTTTCATATTCACATTATAAATATTAACCTTTAAAATACCACTTTTATTCCACCTACTAGAGTAGCTAGCTCCTCTACCATTTACCGAATGGCTACTCTGATATTTCTAAAATCACCGCATTGTTGCCGTGGGCCGTGGTAATATTCCAAGATTCTGGATAACAGTTATTAGGGACTAAGTTTTTTTTTTGTATAATGCCCATGTTTTCTCTGTCGTTTTTGCGCTAAACAACCGGTAAATGTATACAGGGCGAACGAATCGAGTGCAAGAGAGATGTAACTTCGTCCATTATATAGTATATACACTGTAGATTCGGTATGCTATGTAATAGTGGGAAGGTATAAGCTAAGGGAGACACTCCCAGTCTCGTTGATTATATGTAATTATTGATATTTTAATAACTAATCATTTTCCAACTTCTTCCACTGTGCATTAACTGAAGAGGAAGCTGCTTCTGATACTAAAATCAGCTACTGTATCACCAAGCACAGTTATTTATCATTGATTTTACACATCATCAATATATATTATGCATTAATTATGAATTTAAAAAAATATCGTATTTTATCATCGATATAAATTTCTATCTAATGATATTTTTATTTTTCTATGTAGACACTAAAAGTTTAAGTTTAATTCTCAAGATTGAAAATAAATGTTAATCTTAATGGTCGAATAAACGACCAATTATTCTTTGTGAAGACAAGTTTGGATCGGGAAATTTTCTATCGCACAAAATACTATTCCAAACCGATGACTTGGTGAAAATATCCTTACTCTACCTATCTGCCCATCCCTTCTTATGCTTCTCCACCTACCGTAATTAAAAGCTATCGATTCGTCGTAAGCCGGGTAATTGCACGAGTTACTACGCGCTTGGAATAATCGCTCGTTCGGTGCTAACTTCGCCGAGGGGGTCTGCGGCCACTACCAGGGTGATAACGGAATATTTACATATTATCGCGACGCCACCTACGCGCCAAGGGTAAGGAGTATATACAGATAGATAGACAGTGATATTAAGAGAGAAAAGTCAATGGAAAAAGTAAGAAAATATCCTTTGGGAGGACTATGGTTTCGCTACATATAGACATCGGATTGCGCACCTCAACCGGAACTCTCTTTAGGTAAAAGTTTCGCCACGACTTTGAAGGGGAAATTGTGGCAAATTGTTTTTTTAAAACCCTCACGGTGACTCTCCAAACACTTTGCTGAATTTCCATTTCCCTCTTCAAGTCCTTCGGGATTTTTTTTTTTATATATAAATTTATACTTACATTTTTTTTCTTGTTTCTTCGGGCGTCGGGAGAATTTTTCTACATCATAGAATATAGTTTGAATCGCGCTGCGTATTTGACGCACTTTAAGGTGTCCCAAGAGAGACGATGTAAAATCAGTGGCGAGTTTATATTCAAAGAAATAAGAGATGCCTATTTGCTGATTAGTCGTCTCGTCAGTAGTTCAGTTCAAGTGCTTTTACCGTACATCGACTCGTGGGCATCGCGTGACTCTCGCTTTTTCACAAGCAAACATCTTGGCATTCGCGCATTCGTGTGGCCTGCTGTACATTGGTTCAGTATATGTATAATACTCGTTGCGGCGTTGTTGCTGAGCGCTCGTCATGTGGATAATACATTATAAGGCGTGCGTCGTCGCACGTGCATCAATGAAGAATTGCGCATCAACAACATTGCTATGTGTAAAATAATTCTTGAAGTCTTGAGTATTCATGTTTATATACTAGTCTATTCGCTTAAGATCACAGTTCCAGATCAAAAGACACATTTTCCGCTACAAATACCCGTTCTGCAATTTCTTTATGCTCTGATCCATATGTGATAATGAATTGCTCGCATACTTTCGTAGAATGTAGATCGCACACGGATTAAATTCACCAAGTCATGTTGTTATTAAAAAAAAAATATTGAAAATATATTACGCATAAAACTAGTGGAAAAAAAAAAATGAAATTCACTCTGATTAAATTCTTCAATTAACAAATGAAATATGCACATATATAAATAAATATACACATAATAGAGATATGTCCATATTATTTTGTCAAATGATCAACATTATACATCATGTTAGAGATTCATGTCAGCTGAACGATGAACAACATCAGACAATGAGTGATATATACATGACAAAGGAAGTAAGTAGAAAGGGAGAGTTGAGTGGAGTTTGTGGAGGGTCTCTCATACTGCTATTCCACGAGAATAGGAAGACCAATACCCCGGACTTCCGTTTCTCTTCCTTCTCCTCTGCCAGCGCATAAATTCTTGGCGGACTCTTGCCAAAGTATATACAGTGTATTCCGCGCGTTGTCTCTCGGATATTACGTAAAAGCAGGGGATGATATCTCCGGTCGTCTTCTACATGAAGAGAAACTATGGACGAGTGCACCCTCAGCGGTTGTTACACGCTTACGTGGACATTCCTTCATGGATATATATTTATATATTTATAACATTATATGTATACATATATCTATATACAAAATGTGTATAGTAACAAAGGGGAAAAAGCGAATCACTCGTGCGAATGAATAGTCGTTCGATTGCGTTATCAAACTCGCCATATGCCTTATATGTTGTTTCATTCATGGCTATATTGTATTGCAGTTGAAAAAAAAAAATCATAGTAATATTCTTCCTTTTGTGCTTCCGGTAGATGCAACGAAAAAAAAAACAAAATGATAAAATAAAAAAGTTACGGAATGATAACAAAAACGTTGTGGAAAAATCACTTTGCTATCATCACGTAATCGAAACTTGGTTGTATAAAAGAGTGTCTAGTATACATATAAACGTGTATATATATGTATATGTGTATGGAGATATGTATATACAACAAAAGGAGAAGGTAAAGATGACACGAAGCAAGTGAAGAGAATCAAGTGGCTGTTTATACCCCCTTTTTCTTGTACGCTGAGATGGCTGCCTCAATACAGAGACATGGAACACATTGTGGGACACGACGTGGGGTAGGTAAATGTAAGCACTAAGCCATTTTCCAGACGATGAAACGCGAAGCCCTTGCTTCTATATACTTCTTGGCATTGGTAATCCCTGCTTCACCGACTGTGTGCGCGAGACGTTGAGACCAAAGCGAGAAGCCACCCTCAGGTGGCGAGTCTATGGGGCTTCGCGTATCTCATATTTAATGCTATCGTCTTGGTTGTTTTGCGCTCATGGTGTGTATATATTTACCTATGTATATATACATGTATACATGTAGTCAATGAACGGTTTATATATTCATTTACAGCTGTGAATGTATTTGAAAAATTATAATATATTTTTAAGGATCGCTTAAAATTATTTTCATATTTAATTATTTTTTTCTTGGTAGCATTTAAGGGTGACTGCAGTGCCCAGGTGGCGGTGTTAATAACATTTATTCCACCATGTAATATTAGGAGAAGAGAAGTCATTCAAGTGCACAATCCGACGATTTAGATAAGAACTCAATTAACGTTCAACCATATTTTTTTTTTAAATCTTATTTCTGTATTTCTTTACAATGCACCTGCGATTCATGTATAAATACTTTTGTTATATATACACTCACACAAACTTCCCCAGTGTGTGTTTATTATTGAAAATACTCGCAGACTACACAGACAATAACAATATTTACTGCTGTATGTATATAGCCATTATTATTTTTTTATTTTCTCAATCTTTGTCAGTCTGTTATTTTTCTTTTTCCTTTTAGTTTTCATTTACATCACAATGTGTCGGTGAGCGAATGTTTTCTGTAAATATATATTGCGACGCACGCATTCTGAATTGCTCATAGTTGGCCGTGAGTATCGTCATCGTCGTCGTCGTCCGGGACATTACGACCATTAGTCTAATTTAAACAGGCGTTATTCGGTCATTGAGAGCATTGCCACGTAATTAGTGCGGCGTATAATATGGTGCGTGGCGACACAACGACACTATTATGTTCGCCCGGGAGGCCGACAATCGACCGGTCGGGGACCACGACGTGCGCGTTTTGCTCTCTTGTTTGATGCTATTGCCATTTTGGGTCTTTGCACACGTACACACCTGTCCAATTAACAATCATCATCCATGCGTACAGTATTGTTTGTTTATATTCAACCATTATTTCTCTAAAATCGCTGGTTATTAAATTACTGAAAATACATAAATAAATTATTTTTTTTTTGTATACATATTAAAATCCACGTGTGGACTCGCAGGGATTCAGAGGTATATTTTATATTACAAAAAAATAAAACATTCTTTTCATTAAAAATTTTTTCCAATTGTAAAATTCGCATTTTAATGATCGTAATTAAATATTTAATTATTGCATCGGGATATTTGATTTTGAATAATATAAAATAAGTTAAACATTGAATATTAATTTTGAATAGGAATTATTCTGAATATTTATTTTGAATATTAAT
Organism: Microctonus hyperodae; assembly: GCA_030347285.1. NCBI lineage: Eukaryota > Metazoa > Arthropoda > Insecta > Hymenoptera > Braconidae > Microctonus > Microctonus hyperodae. The sequence goes on from JAQQBR010000001.1 coordinate 2,782,146, forward strand.
GATTATAAAATTTATATTAATAATTAATTTACATTGACAATATGTCTTTAATTTTTTTATTATTATTTATTTGTTACAGGTAAGTCATGATTGATAAAGGAATATGAATAATGCAATTAGCTTTTGGATACGTGAGTAAATTGTAATGATATAATATTTTCGATAATCATATGTAAATGAAATAAAATGCGAGGAAAATAAATTCGTGACAAATCGAAATTGCTAAAGGAATAATATTTATAAATGTATATATACATAACTAAATACTTGCTATATATGCCTACCAAATGAAATCGCAGGTCACGCAAGCTAGATTAATTTTATTATCGGATTTGTACGCGCGGTGTGTGGATAGCGTGGTATTTATATGTCGGGGAAACGTTTCAACGGCGCGAAATCGGAAAGGATCGTTCGGGACCACGAATATATAATACCTATATACATATATAAATATATATATAATACAATCAAATACACGATTCTCGAGCACACGCGGACGTTATATTCGCGAGGGAAATAAAGGGAGAAAAAAAAGGAGAAATGGAAAAAGTATATAATAAATTATATTCCACGATTATTCCATATCACTTGGCGATTATATTTTAAATTGATGCCATTGAATTCTATCGCTAATATTTATTTTTCACGCAAATTAAAATCAGGCAGATCAAGGTCTGATGAAAAAAAAAATAAAAAAAGAAAATAAAAATTAGAAAAAACAATTCCCTGTCAATTATTCGCGCTCATTTCATGGCATTATATTCTCGTCAAAGTCAATTTCACCGACATTGAATTTTCGTATCACAAAATCCAAAATGGCACACACACTTGAGTAATCGATATGCTGTGTGTCGACTCGTTCAATCTGCAAAAGAAACTTCTTAAATCCATTGATCCGCAAGAAAGTACTTATAGCAATAGTCGTACCGCACAATCTCTGAACACATTGTCAGTAAAAGTAGCAATACTAGTCGTAATAGTAACAATAATAATAATACTACTATATTGGAAGCATGGGAGAGAAACGATATTCGCGCCAACAGCACAACGAAATGGCACATTCGATGGCTCTCGTAGATGTCGTCATTGTATATATAAATAGAGTTTAGAGAGGTTGGAAATTGGTAGATCGTGTCATCGAAAAGCAAAAAATATCTATATACAAGTATATAATACCCATACATTTATCTAAAGCACTCATATATCTATATGGATAAATAAAATATTGCCAAAGAGATGCAATGACGTAGCGTCAGAGGAGGCGTTTGGTGGCGCTGGGTTTCTCACCAGCATCGTATCGATTCCTTCATGGTAAAAGCAAGGACCACGAACAAAATCCCCTCCACTATATTCCCTTCAAGCCACCACCCCCTCAGCCACTGCGACGAGTCATTCGCTTGCGCGCGTCTACACCCTCTATTCCACTATTCCACCCTTTCCCTTTCCTTTTATATATACCACCTATTTCCACGGTTTCTCTCATCCACATCTCTTCCAATGTCTCCTCATACCATGAGTTTCTCTGACGTGACTAGGTAGTAGAACTTTGTAGATATGAATTAACAGAGTTATGGAGCTTCCGCTAGCAACGAGAATTCCGAGTTATGCGGCTTACCAACTTGAAAATGTCTCGTCGTCTCGCGATCTATGCCGACATTGATTGAAAGGTGTATTACTATTATTACACTTACATTATATTATAGAATAATATTTTTATTTATTTAGATTCATTAATATTATTATTTACTTTTGATATTATTGTGAATTGAATAAAGCTGATAATAAATTTTTATAATGTTAAATGATATGTGATAGCAAATCAATGACAAATTGATCTGAATATTTATTGAATTATTAATATGGAACATAACTATGAAAGTATGGCATGTATATAATACAGAGAAAAGGGTAGAGATTGAGGGGTAAAGTGTACGTTATATGGAAAAGGGAATGAGAAGAGTATTAAATCATAGAGCCAAGCGCCTGCCGCCAGTTTACTGCCGGATAAAACGCAGTGACTGTTATGTTATGGACCACCTGTATGCCTCGACCCTGAACTCTGCAGATTCCCTCCCTATACACATATACACACACACAAACGCGTGTAAATGTGTGTATATATAGAAACTGAAAACAACGTGTGTCTCTCATGTCTTTAAGCGTAAAATCTTCTTCTTTATTTCTCTTGCTTGATCGCTTCTTCAATGTATGAATATATCCGCGTGTATAGGTACATACACATATTTTTTTATCTTTCCATTTCAGTACATATATTTCAATTCTTTTTTATTTTTTCTTTCCTTTCCTTTTTATATTATTTGTTATTCATATATATTCCTTTAATGCTTATCTCTTTATACGCATATTCGTAATGCAGTTGACTAAATAAACAATCCGTGGCGTTGCAAGTTTGAGTCTTGAATTTCTTAGATCGGTATCCGCGATATTATAAATATACATGTAGCGGACTTGGTCCCTCGAACATATGGTTATAAAGAGGAAAGGGAACGGTAACGTCGGACAGGGGCGTATACACTGGACTCTCTCTCTCTCTCTATATGTGTACATAAAACCCACGTATGTTTGTGCCATATCTGTGCTGGAGTTGAGCTCACTATATGCCTCGGCCTTATCTGCTTGGTGCAGTGGCCCGCCTCTTCTGTTACTGCTACTTTGGCTCTTGTGGAATTAATACAATAAAGACATTATAAACGGCGAATTAATCAGACATCAACTGACGTACCGGTATTATCGTTCTCTAATGCTTATATAAGGACATAAGTATCGTGTATATACGTATATAAATGATAAACGATTTGTCTTTGTATTTATCTATGATAAAAGTAAAAAAAAAAATAAAAAGGTCGAGCGAGTTTTTAAATGTTTATTTGATAAGTATAGTAGTAATTATATTTATGTCACATCTTTTATTTTAAATGACAATAACTGCCATGTGTTATTTGAAAATAGTCCAGGCTAACAATGTGTAATTTGCGTTATCATTAGTTAATTAACGAAATATATGTATTTTTGTTGAGTTATAACCAAGGAAATAATAATGAAAATAGAAAAAAAATTATCTAACAGGCCTCACGCTATTTCGTAATCATTTCGTTGGCGCTTTATGTTATTTTGTTCAATGAAGTACTATCGTTATCAGTCCCTCTTTTATTTTTTGTGTGTCTTTTTCCGTTTACTCACTTCGTCATAAACATATCGACTGAAGAGCGAAGCTTTTTGACCTGCCTCAACTAAAACGTTACGCGAAACGACGCCGTAAATAACGTCTTAAGTGTGCAGGGTATATAGCTATATCATGTTCCCCTCTTACTGAATTGGACGACGATGTGACTCGTGCACCCCCGTCGTACAATCAACCCTTGTAACGATTATACGACCGTGAGCACTAGTGGCTTGAGATATTTTATATGAAATTTCTCTGGGAGATTCAATTATTTTCGAGGTCAAGGCCAAAATATATTTGAATATTAATTCAAAATAGAAAAATTATGATATACACAGTCAATAAATATTTATAAAGAGCCAGTGAATAATTAGTACATGTGTATAGATAAAAAAGGTGATCTTGCAAAGGGCGTATAAGCGTCAAGGAGGTGACGTAGGGCGTCGCGACGTCCATCAAGCTTTACGGGGTTGGTCGATGAGGAGGGTCAGCGACAGATACATAAGCAGCTACTGCAGAGTGAGGTAGAGAGATAGACAATATACTCTGTGCGCGAAATGACTTCCTTGTTACTCTTGCCAGGATAAAGTAGGACGCCTGATGTATATGTGGCAGGGTCAAGGAAACGCGCAGACGCGACCGACGCGCACATCGTTGAGCTTTTCCCTCTTCCACGACTCCAAACATAGCAACCACCGCGGTGAATGGCGACCCTTGCAAACCAATCGTATTCCCGTTTTCATCCCTCTTCTCATGAAAACTCCATCTCAGTCATACACACAACACGTCGACACTTGCATTCCTCGTCTCACCTTCATCCCTCTCCTTTCAGATATGTGTATAAGTATATATATATGCGTATTTGGCTTCGTTGCTTTTCATCCTTTCAGTCTATCTCTCATTTTTTCTCTCTCACTTACTCAACTTGAGACGGAGATATCGACAACTCCCACTCGAATTCTCAACTCCATCGAATCCGTATACAGAGTGTATTTTATTTCTTTTTAATTTTTTAGTCACCATTTTCTTTTTGATAGAAAGATATATGTATATATACGTTTATATTTATTTCATTTATATATATTATATTTATTTATTTGACAGGGAATGAATAAAATGTTTGTGAACGTTTAAATTTTATTATTCCATTCGAATAATCGAACAATTATTTTGTTGTACATATAATAAGTATGAAATAAATGTGAAGGATGGGTGTATGAAGTATTGTCAATGTGTTTACTATATATGTATGCAGGTGTAAATAGTAGGATACATATATTTTCGTATCTTGATAGATATGTCGACACAGCTGGTCAGCGGGCCACAATTTTCAATTATCGCCCACGCTGTTATCGACGTACACTCTCGCGTCGCATAAAATCGACTGATAGATTCGTCCCGGTGGTGACTACTTCGCGCACCTCATCGCACATATAACCATCACAAAACATTTAAATAAATACATGTATCACAACATTACATTCACATAGAATTCCACAAATAAATAACATTTACAATATATTTAGAAACTTTTATTCCTCATGCTCGTTCACTTGCTCTCTGTTTATATGCATATGAACATGAACATTTATACATGTATATAGAAAATATGTACATACTCGTTCACGCGATATAACTGTATACACGCTCACGTGACGGGTCGTTTCCTCAATCGGGAATAGCAACACACTTGGCGAGACCGACGGCCATTATCGGTGTATTATCTTAATTACATGGAATTCCGTTCGTTCGTATATATGTTACGACTTTACACATTTGCTTTCAAGTTTTTTCTATAAGCTTTTATCCTTTTATTTCTAATTTTTTACAGCTTTTTATTTCACATACATGTCAATCGTTTTCAAATAATTATGTATTAAAATCTGCTTGATAAATACGATTTATTTATCACTGACTTGAGAAAAATGAACGCAATTTGTTGTAGTACATTAAATACACATTTTTATATTACAATAAATATTATATTTAAGATAATACTCTACGTATAAACGTATATATATATGAGGTATGATATTGGATAGCGGTATATATGTAGAAGAGAGGGATGGCGAGGTTCCGGACAAGAAATAAAGAAACGAAGCGCGTCCCCGGGACAAAACAGCTGACGCCATGGCTGCCAGCAGCCTCGTTCACCGTCTCTGGTCCGCCCGTTCCTTTTATCCTCCCCGCATGTCCCTTCCTTTCTTCCATCTATATTTCTCTTTTTCCCTTCCTTTCTCTCTTTTACTTTCCTTTCTCTACTACACTGTACTGCCGACGCTTGGAGGGATTTAAAAACAATTCGGTAAATTGCATCGCAGCCAGGCGAGGGAATGCAGTCGGGCGCAATATCTCTCCGCGTTCCACACACTATATGTATGCCCAATATATATGTGTATATAAATATATACATACATATATGCCGTGTACCACAACTTGAACCAGAGCACACTATGCTCGGGATAATGTTAATAACGTCCGGAGCTATTGCGCTAAGGTTTTCTTCCTATATCCTTTTTTTTTCTCGTACATTTCTTCATATTTTACCCCCTGCTGTGTGTTAGAGAAAATATATAAAATAAAGGCATTCAGTTATTTTTTTTTTCTTTTTCGTAAAGTCGAGTATTAACCTGGCGGCAATATTCAAGCTTCAGGAAAGAAATAATAATATAAAATAATATAAAAAAAAAAAGATAAGCAAGTATAGAGAAAATGAAACAAACGAATGGAATTTTTTTTTTTTTTCTTAGATTTATACACGTATCTTTGAGAATAAAGAGTCCAGGTACGTGGGTGTATATGTACACATTGAGGTTATAACAACTGGCGAGACGAATTCTGTACGGGTGGGCTTACAGTAGCCGTGTGATTGCAATGGCGGCTACCTTTGAGTCTCGCATTTTAACAGCCTTCGGGTGCATAAATTAATCCAGAAGTCCGATATCGTTTGATTCGCCGCCGTCGCGCGCTCTCTTATTCCTCTATTCTCACTCTTTCTCGCTTATATTCTCTTGCGCTTTCTTTCTCACATTCACCGTCCGACACCGATCGCGACACGGTCTTTTTCTACTTGCGCGACTGCTCGCTCACTCATTCGCGCGCACGCACTTATATATATGTATGTATATCCATCCATCGAGCCCTGAAATCGTCCGCAGTTCAATCCAGTTATAAAGAGAGGGTGGGGTGCGAGTAGCACCATTCACAGCCCGTTGTGTGTGCGAACCTTGATACACACTTTTTACGGCTCGATGGCGCTATTAATTCCCTTTGACGATCCGACAGCCGCGACACATTCTCTTGATGCTCACTTTTATTCCTTTCTGATCGTTTATATGCGTGTATATATGCCCATCAACTTGTATTTATCCCAAACAAATTTTTCCATAAACGTTCAACAACAAATAATACTATATTCTTAACTCATTTGTACTGTACATATAGACATTTATATAAATATATATATTTTTTTTCTAAATGACGTAGGTTTTGTATCACGAGTAAAAAGATAGTCAATAAGTTCCCCAGCTACAAACAAAAACATTTAATTCCAGTAAAACACGAGTATATTTTTTTTCTGCTGTTTTTTTTATGTACAACATTTTTTTTTTATACTGTCTGTTCCACTGCCTAGCTAAGCCCGGTCGTGCCGTCTCTGCTATCTCTTGTCTTGCTTCATTCTATATACCTTCATTCTCTTGCTCCCAGTGGATCAATATATACCGTAGCGAAGCGAGCGCTGCTGTAAATGTAATTGTTGTTCGATTTCTTGCGTCTTAATTGCCTCGCGCTTAACGACGTAATTACGGAATAAAAACGACCGGGTCAGCGTGGCATTTTTTTCACGAAGCATCCCCGCCTCTGGTGCTCTTGCTATCGTTGCTATATATACATGTATATTTACTATACAGTTCGCCCTTCCATGCTGCGTTGACGCGGTGGGTATGATCGTGTGTATCGTATAGTGGCGGGAGAACAGCAAAAGTGTTGATTCTCATTGCGTCCGTAACGCGGCGCCTCTGCTAAGCAAGCATCAAATAGTTACTCCATCATCCGCAAGTTGGCACCACCGCAAAGCTATATACCTCTCTCTCTTTCTTATTTTCTCGTAATTCTTCTTTCCAATTCTCGTGTATATTGGTAGCTTGATAATCGTGGCGCGACGCTTAGAATTCCATTTGCCAGAAAACTGCCGGAGACACGAGGCCAAGAAATAAAATAAAAAGAAGACAAAGTAAAAAAAAAAAA
>JAQQBR010000001.1:2805882-2842112 GCA_030347285.1 Microctonus hyperodae
TATTAATATTAGATTTTAATAAATAATTAAATCATTCTTATAGTAATATTAAATTTAATGCAATTAAAAAATCAGTTAGAATAAATAATTCTTTATTCATTTGTCAATTGCACAATCGATGGCTTTTTTATATATTAATTCCTGGTTTCATCTGTAAGGATTACATGTGCTGTGAGGGAGCTAAATAAATATATATAAAATACAACCGCAGACTTTCGTAACCAGTATCACAACTGTCTGTGCGTGGATTATGCGTATATATGTGTATATGTGTGTTTGGTTGTGAGAGAGACTATAGTATGCCGCTTTCCATTTTACCCCGGCATCAACAGACACCGTGGCTTTGGCTCATGGGGTGTGGTTGGTTTTGATCGTGATTGTCGAGCGTCGAATTTGTCGCCACGTGTTTTATTGTACGATGAAATTGGAGGGTGTACGCCACCCGCCACGGTCGAGGGGCTGGTGGCCGCGACTAAACGGACGCGCTAAACTTGGCCTGTCACTCAACGTCAACGTCGGAAGTTTATATACATATATACTTGCGCATTCATATATAACCCTACCTGCCTTTTCCCATAAAATTATTCATATATTAAAATACATCCTCGTGTTTTTCTAGTTCATTACTCGCGCACAATTAAATTGTAATATTCAATATCATTAAATATTATTTGATTGTAATTTTATAATATATTTCTTCAAGAAATTAATGGAACGAACAATTATTTGGCATGCCGAGCGCAGCATGACTAATGCCAACTCATTATTCTCTCGCTGGATTTATCAGGTTGGAATTTGCTGATAACGCTTTTCGTTCGTTTATTCCTCGCCCTCGTGGGAGATGTGACGAGCTGATTATAGAGTATATACACATTTGCACGCGTGGAGAGAATATATATGTAGCAGAGGGAAATAGTAAATGGATATATGGTTAATATACCAACGCTAACATTACACCATCATCGTCTATAACTCGTTCTTGTTATTCCCGGTTTGTTAGATATAATGAATTAATAATTGTATACTGCGGGTATATAAACACTTTTCATTTTATTTTATTTAGTGATGATCGTGCGATTCATGTGTTAACAAGACGACTGAAAGATGGGAGACGATGAGCTCATGAGTTATATGCCTGTGAGAAATGAATTTCTCTTAATTTCAACAGACGGAAACTGTTGCATTGATACAATTTTTTTTCTAGATATTTTTGTTTCAATGCTGTTTTTTTTTTTCGTTTTACGGTCGACTGTTTTTACTGTAGGACACAACATCGTATTTCCGGCAGAGATTTTAATTACATGGCGACGTATAAGGGAGAGAGTATAAGAGGGACAGAATTCTCTAGGGAGGAGGACGCAAGTGCGAGTCCGCAAAAAGCAACATGCTATATACTTCACACAACGAAGCGAAGCGTGCAGAAGAGACGTGTGTTCCGATAGTAATATACACAGGCACGTGCTCATCACATGTCGGTTGAGACAAGACTAGCTGTATACAAGAGTCAGAAAGAGAGATAAAGAGAAAAAGACATACATTACGACGCCTTGCTTTCATTAACACTTTCATTTCAATGCTTACGAGTCATGGCGTCGAGAGAGCAATTTTATTGGCGTTCTTGCACGTTAATGTCGCATTAAAAACAGCCTCTTTCGCGAGTAAGTGCGTTTAATTTTACATTCACATAATCACAAATAGATGATACATTAAATTTAATCTTAAACTAAAATAAAAACGATAAATTAGTTCATGTGTTTATAGAAAATTCTGTTTAATTTTTTCTTCACCACAAAATTATATTTATATTTAACCAATTAATAAATAATCCATATTGCTATTATACAAGTGGTGTTTCATGGGTGTCACATTATTATCTTACTCAGTGCATTCGGCTAATTAAGACGGTCTCTCACGTCCAATAGTAGCAATTATCATAGTAACGGCGTCGTTGTCGGCGACACATCACGAAAGCCGCCAAGAACCCTCTTCACTCTATCTCATGTATTCTCTCTACCTCACTTGGATATATTCTGTATACAGCTCTGCTTATGGTGGACCCAAGTTCTCTTGGCATTAATTAGTACAATCTCTGTACGTGCTTTCCCCCCGGCATCGCACAACGATAGATATCATAAACTGTATACATCCTCTGCTTGTGGTATACACTTTAGTTCGCCCTCCACCTGTCTCATCGTTCGTCCGGGCAGGTGAACACGCACGAAAATCTATTGCTGTATGTGAATATGTATATTGGCATTAGTGTGCACATATAAATATACTTGAATCCCTAACTCATGACCTTCTTATTCCATTTCATTTGCATAGCACGATAAATTCACCAGTCGCTTCTGTATATACTTCAACTTTTTATACACGAGATGCGTGCAAGTCTTCCGGTGCAAAATATTACAGTGTCGCATGTACCTCATCACGTGACATGTTTGACTGATGTTGCGCCAAAAGCTTTTCAAATGTAGTTATGTGTGTTGTCATATCACAACCATTTATATGTATGTATAAAGAAAAACACATAAGTATTATTTTTTCCTTCTTATTCTTGATGTATCATCGTCTTTGAGTGGATTATTAATTGTTTCTGTCATGAATAATTAAATGGCGTTTATTTTATTAAAATTATGTCATGACTCTGTGGATGTTTTATAGTTATGTCCGGTTTTTTTTTCTTTATCCTAGTTCTATAGATGACTGTCTTCATTTGTATACATTTATAACTGGACGTCGACAAACATCACAAGCTCCTCTACCATCGATCGATCTGTATTCATATGTCGTACAGCATAAAATACACTTGGCATGTCCATGAATCAGATAACTGTCACGGCCACTACTACGATGTCTCAATCAAGCTTCTTTTAGTCGCGTGCGCACGCGCACGGAAGTATATTTACTTATTTTTATCTGTATCCACTTGTGTTTTGTATAAATATTAGCATTCATTATTATTTTTATTTTTATTAATTATTCATTTATCACATAAATATTTTTATGTGCTTTGATAGAGTATAGGGATTTTTAAAGTGTTTATATATTTTTTTTTTTAATTTATATTGAGGATTGATGTTGTCGAATCGTGAATTGTTTTGTCTCTTCTTGTATTGTGTGGCTTTACCCACACTTGTATCTAACTGAAGTCGTGATCGTTCTCACGATTATGTTCATGCACGTGCCATCACGTTTGCAAATCGAGCACCAGAAAAGTCGTTTCGCCGCACCGCGCGATGGTGGATGCAAACACGACGAATACGACGACAATGTGACGTCCCTGAATGCATTCTCGAAAATCCAATGGGGACATCATAAAAATTTAAGAACGAAGAAAATGCATTTTGTTAATCGGCAAACACTTCTTCGGACGTAATTTTGCCGACTACTGTTATTCACTTTCTGTATTTATACATATAATACATAACTATATACCCATACATATATATATTTCTCTTCGTCACGCCGACGATTGGTATTTCTGTCGCTCTATACGGACGAGCCGACACGTCGTGCGTCATCGGGATTACGAGAATTCCATGGAATGTTCAAGTTGCCTCGACTGCGGGGACGACGAAAAATATATATTTTTTTTTTCAATACTTTTTGTTTTTTTTCTTTCTGCTTTATTTTTTTTTATTATATATATGAAGGAACGACAGAGAATGGAGGCTCTATATCGTGTCACAAATATTCTTCATGGCCCCGCTCGTCGGTCGATCCCCTCAATGTATATATATGCAATGAAAATATTTCGGGACGTTCCTTCCTTCCGCGCAAGCAGAGAGCGGTATCACGCGGATGATCGAGGTGACTCGGGGAGCCGGAATTTCTAGAGGCCACGGATTTATTTCCAGTAACCACGAGACCACTTTTTTTTTTTTATCTTCCTTCATATATTCCTGTTGATTTTTTGTTTGTACTCTATACCATCGTCGTTGTCGCGAAAGAGACTTTGCGTGTTGGCCAAACGCTGTAATGTTTTTGAATAATGGCAAAGCGTCGCGACGACATACTTATGATGAACAGAAACATGCTATCAATTGATTTGAATTGACTGGAATAGAATATATTGTCAAACCATTACAACAAATAACACATCAGTTAATAAATTTGAAAAATATTATAATTTCATTGATGTATTTATACATATTGACATTTATTGCTTGATGTTTATTGGTTGACAGCATAGTAATTAATCGCCCACGTCGTAATTTACACAAAGGTCAAACGTAAAACAGGGTTAATATGAGAGAAATCATAAGGGGGATGGCAATAGCAAAAGAGAGTGAGAGAAATGAGAGAACAGCCGTGCACTAAATCATCGGCGTCGCGCGGCTCATTTGTAAGACAAACTCGAGTCGTGGTTTTGCGTTCTCACTCTCACTCTTTACTATCTCATTCAACTGCGTTATATACTCAACCAGAGAATATCATCGTGAAGAAGAGAGATGCATGGGCGCGATTATAAAGCTAATTCATCGCGGCCCATCGCGCCCACAATCGTCAATTAATCTTTCGACTAAGTAGTGCACAGATTAAACGCATGAGGAGAAAATATATATTTTGTCGTTAAAATACATCTTGAAAGGGTCAGTGTGTGTCAACATCTGTACAAATGCATGTTGACTTGAATGCATTCTTCACAAATTTAACAATCTCTTTCGGGAGATAAGAAAAACAGAGAGTGTTATAATATTCAAGTGAATTTATAGAAAAAAAAATGAATTGTAAAAATAACGCGGACGGGGAGAATTATTCATTGAGATTTTATTTCATCGCCAGAAATAGCAGGTGGTGAATATCATCAAGGGAAGGTTCAAGCCAATCCACTGTAGTATTAACCCACACGCATTTTTTTGGTCCAATGAACTTTCATCACAAGCTTTTTTTTTTTTCTTGTGATTATTTTTTTACTCTATCATCTCTTTTTGCGTTGGAACATTGCGTGTCACACGAGCTTACTTTGATAGAAACTCAGAAGAGTGAAGGAGTTTTAGCTATCAAGATTAATCCAGCATCTAAATTCTCATCGCATTGACTGTGAATTCTTCCATTAGCTACAATCATGTTGAAGACATCAAGATCGCTGTGATTATATACATATTTTTTTTTTATATTGTATTGGATATTTTATTTATTTTTTTGTTTTATCAAACTTTATTTTTTAATTCAAACTCTTGTTTCCTTCAATTTATATACCGCTACACTAATTTGCTGTAATCGAGCAGTATCACGCGATATTGTTGTCGTGATATATTTTCGTATACAGTGTGTGTGTATCTGTGAATAATTTTATTTTTAATTTGTTTCACAGTATTTATATACATTGGAAGCGTTATTTATTGAAGCAATATAATAAATTTAAATTCGATGGAAAAAAAGAAAATTAAAAATAAATATAAAATCAAATACATAATTTATTTGAACTTGAAATTTTAATAGACTTTAAACACACTCGCGCGCTCTTGCAAAGTGTAAGTACTTTGACCCCGAGAGATGCAATGCCCTCTACTATCTCTGTTTCTAACATTTTTTTTTATTTTTTCCTTTTGCTCTCTACTTGGTCACAAGGAACGAAACGTCCGTCCGGTTGTCACTTTGTTCTTCTACTCGTGTTACCATTGCACTTCCCCGCGCCATCCCCAACGCCGTTTTCTCTTCCTCCACTTTATACTGCACCTCGGGTTCGACTCTCTATTCGTTCGGAAAGTGATGTTGCGTAGAGTGAATAAAATAGAGGATTCAAGCGCATGAGAAAAATAAAAGACACAAAGTGTAAAATAAGTAAGGGAGATGAACATGTAAAAAAGAGAAATAAAAAAAAAATGATAATGAGAAAAAGAATGAAAATATCGTCGCGACAATCGTGACGCGCCGGACGGAATTTGGTAAATATCATAAAGCAAGTGAGAATGAGAGTCACATTCATGTTCATGAAATGCGATACAGGCTCTTCCTTCCCCTTATCTCTTACACGTCGTTATTTTTTTTGTTTTTTATTTTTTCTTCTTCATGTATCGTCAGGCGGCAAATAAATACCTCTGTATCCGGTGTACGTTCTGCATGCAGTTTTAAAAACGTGCTTATATGTTTGTATTCGAGTTTTCGTAACTGATGGAAGAACGCGTGAGAGGAGAGGAAGGTACATGGCACCAAGGGTGGTATACACAAGTATTTTCCCTCTCTTATTTCAATGTGATGGGTATAAGGAGTTTATTTTTGGCTGCCATATGCGAGGTTATTTCCACTCCCGAGTTTTCTAGAGGAGGAAAGAGAGGGCGTGAAGACATCACCCTAAATAGAGTCGTGCCCCGATGTCTTTTCGAGTTGAAATGAAAATAAAAGGCAAAAAGAAAATAATATTGAAAAAAAAAATACGAGAGTGATGTATATTATTTGAAATGTCCATCACAAAATTTATCACGAGTTGTAACGTTTGAAAAAATAAATACAAATAATTATTGTTTATATTCACAGGGGTTTATGGAACACTTAAATGCAAAAAATAAATTCGTCCCTTTGTTTTGCCTTTGTCATAGTTTACTTTTAATTTTGTAAATGGGTAAAGTACAAATTGAGAATGTGAGGGGAATATACATTAGACTATAATCTCAAAATAGCCAATCGTCATCTTCGAAACAACTTTCCTCAATCTCTCTAAATATATCCTAACGAAAAAGCATATACACTTGGGGAATTACAAATTTCATTTTTATTTTCTCTCTTGTGTATACATGTTATACATGTTTATATACGTATTCTCATGTGTGTGAAGGTGTTTAATGTAGATGGAAGCCAAACGTAAAGGAAAATATACGCGAGGAGTATGACCAAGATACAAAATTACTCGTTGGAAGAGAACGACGAAAATAAAGTAGAAAAAAATAAATAAAAGAACGAACAGAAATACATGAACAAAATAGAAAGGGTAAGAGTGAATGGCTGAGGGCAGAGCGACACATAAACGTATAATTGGCTGCACTTAAATCTCTATAACGCAGCAGTAAAAATGCGTGGAGCGCCACGTAAATCAAAACAAGCAGTACGATATGGCACTGGCGACCCCGTGCGCGCCCTCTTTCCTGCTACCCTCATACTCATAAAATCCTGCAGAGGCAAAATTTACAAAATGTGTCGCACACGAATTATTGTAATACCGGATGGGCGTTTATAGCTGTAAAAAAAAATCATTGTAATTTGATAACAAAATTATCAAATTATATTTTTAGTATTTGATTTGTCTAAAATTTGCTTTCACGTTATTTTCACTCCGAGTGTAATATTATCATGATGAAGAGTTATGTGTTTCATGGTGTACGCTACATTAACTCGGTTTGTCTCAAATTAACTACAATCAGAGAAACGTCCCGGCAAGCCATTACGCAATTCTAGTAGTCTGGTTTTTGGTCTGCGAGAAGTCACCATTAAACGACGTAAAATAAGTTCATTTTTGTCGTCTCTTGCCCTAATATCAGATAAATAGAACAAAAAAAAAACAATGTATATCACTAATGAACTCGAATATAAATCCCAATGTCCAGTTGAATATTTTCTATTTTGTCTTCACTTTTAGTGTAAATCTAAAAGCAAATCAAATTCATGTATAATTAATTTTAAATAGACAGAGACGTCAGTTCTACAAACCTGTCATCATGTGAAAACCCACTGGGAATGATTTTATACGTGCTTATATGTATATGTAGTTATACGTATTTATACATACATACCCATAATATATATATATGGACACAGTATATACATATGTGCTGTGATCTAAGTTATATGAACGAAGAACCTTTTTTTTTTTTCGTCAGAGATTCGATAAGATTCCGGTCATTTATAATCCACTCGAACTGACTGATTTTCTTGGAGATGCCGTCTTTTGCCCAGACGAGACGGCGACGGCATTTTCTATGGACTTTTAGATACGGGAAAAAAAAATTGTCATCGTTATCCAACCGTGATCCCTCTGGTCATTCGGATACTTTGTAGTATGAAAGTATGATAACGTACATGGTGCGGGATAAAAAGTGATTTTTTGTGGATGAAAAATTGGTAACAATTGAAGAAAGTATTATTAAGTCTAGAAATTATTTTTGCCTATTTTTTTTTTCATTTTGATAAAATTTGTAGATTTATATATTTATATATTTATATTATTAAATATAACGTATATAAATGTAACGATTCGGCATTTTACAATGAAGATGAGATAGTAAGTCGCCTTTAATATCTCTCATTATCGTCTCGCTTCCAGTCGCCTTCAGGCTTCTCTCCAGGGAGTATGAGAGTGGCGCGCAATTAAAAAGCTAAGATTGATAAATGACGTAGAATTAATGTGCAGGGTGAGGACTCTAGAGAGTATAAAAGAATGAGATAGATAGTAAAACAGTGCGCGAGTGAAAGAGAAATAAAGAGAGAAAGGTGAATCAAGAGAGAAGAAGAGAGGATGGAAAGAGGGTGACTCTATACCGAGGGTGATTGCGGGTGGCTTAATGGTGTTTGTATGCATGGGAACTAGTGTGAGGGGTGAAAATCAACCCCTCGCCTGCCTGGGCGTTACATTACTGGACCGAAGAACTACTATAATGCTGCGCATGAGAAAAAAAAAATTTATTTTCACATATTTAAACTATTGACAATCTTCAATTTATCATTGTTATAATTTTTATTACTATTATTATTATTGTTTTTTTAAAAAATTTGTTTCAGGCGATGCGAGTAATGCGAGTATCGGTAGTGGAGAAGGTACAGGCGAGGAAGACGACGATTCGTCGGGTAAAAAAAATCAAAAGAAAAGAGGCATCTTCCCAAAAGTCGCAACCAACATCCTCAGGGCGTGGCTGTTTCAACACCTAACGGTAAGTACTATTTCGATTTTTGTCTTTCTTTTATCTTTAATATACAAAGCAGCTCGAGGGGAAAACAAATAAATAAATAAAACAATCCCACATTCAACAATATATGTTGAAATAAAAAAATAAAAATACGATGAGAGACAAAACAAATCTCGCTTTTATCTGTATATAATATTGAGAACAATGCAAGGTCACAGAGTGTAGGACAGAAAACAAATGTGTATATACCATACAGACGTAATCTTCTAATGCAGAGATAAGGAACGTTCTTGGCCCCTCTCCCTTTCTCTCTTTATTCAGCCACAATGTAGCCCCCATCCCTTCCAATGATTCACGGGTAATCTGAGCCGCAAAAAGCACAACGCGATTAGGACCCCCCGTACGCAGTTGCGTAACGCCCTCGATTTATCTCTCTTTTATTATCATTCTATCTTACTTACACTCAATATTTTGCTTCATCTCACGTTGAGACACCCCGTAGAATTTGGGTGTGATCGGGTTACCTTTTGCCAAGCGGTAATCATATTGCAGCTCGGTTAATGCCATTACCGCACCCGAGTATGGAGAGGGATTCACACTCCCTCGCGTGTGTTTCTACTACCCCACCTATTGCTCTTGCTCTCTTCTACTCTCTTACTTCATTGCAATCTCTCTCTTTAGCTTTCTCAATGCTCTTACTCTATGCCTACTTCTCGTATATGGCCTCAACGAGTGTATTGGATATGACGTTGGCATAGTGGGCTTTACGGTTCGGTGCATGCGCTCCGTTAACCAGGAAACTTTTCTCATTCATATACTCTCATGTATGCGCGCGGATTTTCATGAAAGGCTGGGGCAAAAGGCGAAGCGGACGAATGAGGTAGAAATGGTTGGTAAAAGAAGAGAGTTTGATGGTATATGAGAGAAAAAGCCAGAGAGGAAAATGGGTGAAAAAAAAAATAGAAAAAAAAAATAGCCACGTAGCGTCATCCGGTGAATATCGATCCATATAGAATGGGGAAAATTGGAAAGGGCCCTCAATGAGAGGCAAATTCCATTCCCATGATTGCAATTAATTCAAGTGTTTTTCCCTGAATGTATTTTATTCATTTATTCGTTTTTTTATTTAGTAGTAGTGCAGTTGATTTATAGATTTAATAATATTCAGCAGTTTTTAAACTCACGAAAATTTCTAAACATAAATATCTTGATCGTTCTGTACTTGTCACATCCTACTTTGCGGAGTCTTTATTTTTTACTTCTTTGAATTTGTTATAGGTATGTTATAAATATAAATAGTAAGATATAATATAAGAAGCTATGATTTAGGTAGAGTAGACACGCGGTTTATTCTTGTACAATTTACCACAACGAAATATTGGTTTGATCGATATAACGGTGACTTGAGAAATATAATTTCGTCGCAAGTGTACAAACTTACACAGCAATAGAATTCCTTCTTTTTTTTTCTCTTCTTTATATTTATTTTTGTCGAAGCGTATAATGTGGTGCACATCGTTTGCCAAGATACAACATTGAATAATGAGAGAAGCATATAGTTGCCCGTCGTCGCAGTTATTATGTGTATACATAATAAAATAATTGAAAGGTGCGTGTATTATTATGAAACTTTTTATTTCAATTTCTATGAATTATTTCCAGCTGTGTTTATTGCGCATATATAATTTATATACATAACCACATTTGTAATAATAATAAAAGTGAATTTATTCGCGATGTGACGCATGTTTCTCTTCGAATATTCACTTCTCACATAAATCATACTTTCAGTCCTACATTATCCATTAAAATGTTTGTTACACATCGCGGTAGAATATTAAGTGCCAAAGAATTTTCAATGCACCAACAAATGTCTTCGAGCTATGAGCTTACGCCAATTGCATCGCGCGAGTTATTAAAATAAAAAAAGCCAAAAGTTTCCCGTGGTCATATAAAGCGAGAATATATTTAGAGGAAAGTGAGATATAGAACGTAAATACAACTCGGACAGCCACGTATAAATTAAATTAATTTGATAGAAGTCAAAATTTAAAGTCTCTCGCTATTTCCTTCTCTCTAATTCACTGCCTGTGAACTGACTATTATCCCAACGTGCGTATATTTCCTCTGCTGTAGTAGTCACATCGCGTCTAACCGACGTACATCGGTTTGATTAAATTTCGTTCCAGTTAACTCAAATCGTGCGCTCAGCGATGAACTCGCGCACGCAAATATAATATAATATACATACACATATACCTTCAAAATCTTCACTGAAATTTCAACGACTCATACATATATTTCTTCGTGTATTGCACGGGGTTATATCGTATATTCTCCTGTCAACGTGAATATCAATCATTTGTTGGAAAAAGAAACCAAAAATTTTTTTTTTTTAAACGATTCATGATTTCCAGGAATTTCATTCAGTTATATTTATTTCTTAATGCTACATATGAGAAACTGATAAGATAAGCTAATGTATATATAAAGTCAATTTAAAATTTTTGCAGACGCAATATATTTAATATCACATGAATTATTAAACTCGCTTCATCATTGGTTTTAAAAACTCCGAATTCAATTGGTAGATGGTGAAGCAATAACAATTACCCCACGCAGTTATAAAGGTATATATACATAGTAAGTAGTGTATGTGGATATGTATGTATATACTATTGAGATATGGGATGAAACAAATTGTATATATAAGTAGAAAGATTGAAGATAAAGCCGACATATATCTATAATCCATTTTAATTTACTCGAGAGATATATTCGTCTAGCTCTGCAGTTTTCCCAGACCCATATTATTTTATATATACGAATAGAGATAGATATGAACTGTGCTATAGCATTATTTCTATACCTTCTATCTTCTAAAACCCCTTTGGCACCACCCCCGCATTGTCTTCTTAGTCTTCTTATATCAATGGGAACATTCAAGGAAATTACACTCGCTCGTGTTTCACTATTGCGCGGAGAGTTAACGAAACGACCGGTTGCTTTTGCGATTCAGCAATAAATTCTCCTTTTTTTCTTCACTAGAAAACAAAATTCATATACTTATATAAAACATAGTCACAGTCTTTTTCGTCGCATTTATCTTTTTTTTTTATTTTTCTCTATCTAGTAAAGACCATGTTCACATGCTTGCTCACGAATCTCGTGCGTATAAATCTAACGGAAAATACTTAAACAGACAAATTTTCCCAATAAATTTATTAACTCAAATGAAGTTGTATATAGAATCGTGATAAATGTCTGTCGTCATTGAAATTACTTCTTTTTTTCCTCAACGATTTCTATTATTTCAATCGTAAATATATATTGCAAATATATTTTAGATAATATAATTTGAAGTACATGTCATTTACGATCAATTCGTTTTCTTGCTATGTCTTATACACCACAAGTGATTGAGTTCGAGAGCAGTAGCGACACTTGAACGACGTGAAGATTTGAGAATGGAAATAAAAAAAAATGGAGAAGCCAAAAGAGAAAAAGAAATAAAGACGCGTGCTCTTGTACAGTCGTTTGGATATCTTAAACAATTTGCATAGAGAATCATAGTGGCAGTTTTTTTCGGTAGTAAAGGGGCTCTTTGTCGACGTGAACGATACTCAACTTGACTCTCTTCGTGCTCCAGCGTGTTTGTAGCTTGGAAATATAGCTTCAACTTCCCTTCTCTATTTGCTTATACCTTCAGAAGTATATATATAGTATTACTGTACATATATACTTTGAAACGTTTTATGCGACCATAACCGTATAGCTCGGTATAGCCCACTTAGATGTGCTATCGCGTTCCCACTGGGACCAACATTGACTGACATCTATTGTCTTGCATGTTCCCCTTCAAAGTATAACGTCACTATACACTTGGCATGTCGCACTTTTTTTTCTGCTTTATTTTCCAAGGAAAACTTTGGTCAATTTGCAAATGTGTCTCGCGTACTATTGAGAAACTGTACAAAAGTGTGTTCTCACCCTAAAGAAAATTCTTTGACCATGATCGAATCGTTTCCTACCGTCTCGGATGTTTAAAGTTTATTATCTAGTCATATCGTATTCGACGAAAAGTCGAGCGACAATTTTTACCCCGGTTCTGAGGGAAGGATTTTTTTTTTTTATAATACTTACAGTGAGTCCCAGCACGCCCGTTGTCACCCTATCGACTGTGGGAAGTAAAGAATGTCGTGGAAACGTTTGCATACATCGACTGGCAGTTTTCCGCTCGAACAAATCCTCCCGGCGTTTTCTTTTCCTATACCAAGTCAATTCCCTTCAACCCTCACGTGTTTTTATATTTATTTTCATTCCTTATATCCGTTTGCTATGCGTGTATAAATATACATATTATTTTATCCGCGAAAATTTTTCTATACGTTGAGTGAATATATTAATTCATTAAAAGAATTCTCAATTTATTAATAGTAACTACTTCACAATTTTTTATTTTAATTCGTTGAAAAAAAAAAAATAATGAGAGGATAGACCTTGGATTCGTTCAATTGTATTATCCATCACTATTGCGTTGGCAGCAGTCTGGTGTATTTTTTCTTGCCAGGAGTGAAAGAAACCAACCCTTACACTCTGGCGCCAGCACGGGCCACATTTGAATATAATACTTTCGGCCCCGCGTCTCGAGACTGTGGCAAGTGAAGCAAACTGTAATTATGTTGATGCGCGCTATTGTACACCGCTTGAATCTTTTGCATCGCGCCAAAGTGAAACTGAAAGACCGTGAGTTCTTTGTTATTACTCTGTCTATTATTATTCAACCTCTTTATATTCATGCGCGAATATACCGCCACTCTTATTTTATTGTGTCGCCATTCTTTGAAATTATCTCAACGCCTTTTAGTTTTATTTCATTTTAATTTTACTAAATTATAATATCACCTTATTCATAATACCATCATCCGTATATATTTTTCCACAAATACTGCGTGAAGATATTGTAATTTATCGCGTTATTACGAAGGAAGGAAGCCCTCTCGCGAAGTTCGATCAACTTCGTAGCTGGTTTCTCTTCGCTTTTCCTCTCTCTATCTCGGAAATTTCTACCGATAATGCATACAGTACCACAACGACGACAAGAAGACGAAGGCAAACTCTACTATGGTAATTAAAAGAAGTCCTATCCGAGTATAGTGGCGGCAGTAGTAGTCTCTTCTACTATCGCTTGAGTTCCAAGTTCTCCGTTCGCCTCGATACGCAAATTTATTATCCTCACTCCGCTCAATGAAAATATCTAGGATGCACAGCGACCAAGTTTTCGCATGACTATCTATGTTTATAACACATATATATGTACATGCTAACGTATATACACAAGGATTTTGCAGGTTCAATAATCTATACTATACCAAAGGTAGTTACTATCACTATTACTCACTCTCTTGGTTCACTAATTCTATTTAAAAATAAAAGTGTCGTATAGACTTCATTGGATGGATAAAATAATTGCAAAAGCTATCGTCTGAATAAAGTCGACGACGACGACGACGACGTTGTCGCGACCTTGCTGCGATATCGTGTTGCTAGCCGAGAGAATATCCGGTCCCGCATCGTGGTGACGCTAAGGGTGAGGTGGGCTTGGTCGTAGGATTAGTCTGTCGCAATGGCGACAGTGTAATCCCCTATTTTTGCGAAATTTATCGCCGTTAATCCATCGTCCCTGTGCGCTTATAGTCACCCCCTCACGAAATCTATTCTCCCTTTCGCCCATAGCTTTTCAATCTCTTTTTCTTTTTTTTTTTTTTATCATAATTTTTTTTCCCTCCAAACTATATCCCCTGTCGATATTAAAAATAATAAAATGTCCTGTGGTCCCGCGGCAATTCACTTTACGACGTGAAATACTGTGGTTAATTCGTATTTTCATCCGAATTTCTCTATACACTTTGCTGGAAATATTTTGAGCTATTCATGTCTCTTCTTTATTCGCACAGTAATCTCACTAGGATTTAAAATATTCGTATCTTGAATATGCATTCGTACGTATTTAGCGACCCATGAGACCTCTATAGGAATACGTATATCCACGAGGTTGTTGACATCTCGACTGGACTCGATGCATTTATGTATATTTAATCAAAGTATAAAACACAATTGCATGATGAATTATAAATCCCATTAATTTATTGTAGCTGTATTATTTTTTATTTAAATTCGGAAAATGTATTTTCTCATTATAATTTAAAATCCATTATCGAATGTAACTCCCAATTAATTCTCAATATTTTTCCAACGTGTTGCATTCAGAGAAAAATTATTCCAATAATTCAAACCCATAAATCATGTCGATTAAAACCACTCGTCGTAGCATAAAGTTTTGAATGTATATATACAGTATGTTGGTTAAAATTCACAATAACAACCCGCCACCATCATCAGCACCACCACCCTATCTCGCATTTGAATTAATCCAATTACGCGCGGTCGAGAAGCGTATCTCTCCAGGGTCAGACATTAGCGGCGACGACTTTAACTCCTAAGCCTTAATGGACGTGACACTGCTTCTACGTCATCCATATGCAAAGGGCGCACAAGAGAATGCATTCATAACCGTGCGCAGAGTCGAGACTCTCCTTGCATGGAGGATTAGTCATGGCGATTTCACGAGATCATCTCGTATGTATATATACATAATATTCTCTCACCTGATGCACTATTCGGGTTTCTCGCCATCACACTTTATATAATTATACTTATACACATTTGCATATTAGTACACAATACGCATTATTATCACTGACATCAGCTGTGACTTATAAATATATCCATGACAAAACATTGTAATGAAAAACAATTTCATCATAAAAAAGAAATAGTTTATTTTAAATTTTTTATCGATACTTATTATATTAATCTATACATATATCTTTACTGTATTCCCATCGGACTACTAAATTTCTTCTGAACATCCATGCGTTTCAAAGATGAGATCGTTCACGAGCAAAGAGCAAGATAGTCATATAGAGAAACAGGGAGGAAGGAGAGTATCCGTACATAGAAGAAAATGTAGCGTGGGATATCGGTGGCACCCCATTAAGGAGAGTGCCGGACATCTGGGTGGTTTATGGGTACCAGCCGATTCTCCAATACCTGTACAATCCCACTACAAGCTCAAGGATGAAAGCCCTATACGTGTATGTATATCCTATACATTATATCAATGTAGACGTTGGCTTGTGTATGTGTAACGGGATCGAAGTGCCGGCGGTCACCCGAAGTGGCATCAATACTTGATGCGCCCCGCCCTCGTTCTCTCTCTATCTCTAATACCGCACCCCGGACCTATCCTTCTCCGTTGGATGTGCCACCCCCGTTTCATTCTCCATCCTCCAATATTCCTCTATTCCCGAACAACCCATATATAGCCGACGGTTCACTTGGTTTGGCGTCGAACGTCCCAAGGGGTAGAGAGCCAGGGTGACTCGCGGATTATATTATTCACAATACATTGAGCACTTTCACAGTGGCCACGGGGAGATTCAGCAATGGTCCGCATGTAATGGAGAGTATATGTATGTAAGGGATGTATGAGGAAGATGGGTTTTGGTTGGTTCTTTTTTTTCTTTTGCTAGTTCTTCATCGACGAGCCATGGTCGTTACATTGGTCGAGCCATTTGCTTTCTATCCTCATTCCTCTATTGAAATCGATGGCTGTGCAATCGATAGTCGTTCACTTAGCGTTAAAGCACGACTAAAGCGCACACGTCTCGTGCGCAATACGTCGTCTTGTCCAATGTGTATATTGGGGCGCGAGGGTTCTACCTTTGGTACACAAACGACACAATTCAATGTGTTCATGTTGAAGAAAGTCAAACGCCTTTATAGTGTTTACTTTGGCTTTGACAATATGTAAATATAATTTCTTGGTATTCTCTTTATATTTCCATTTTCATTTTATTACTGCATTTATTATGTATACACGTGTGCTTCTTTCACATTGGGTCAATATTTTTGATGTGCAAATGTATGCTGCCTTGTGTCCCCCTTTTTTTTTTTTATTTTGCCTTGATGTCTGTTAGTACTACTTCTCTTACTACTAGATCAACGAGGCGCCACACACTCGCTTTCAGACTGCATTTCCTACTTCCGCTTTAACCAACTGATAGCCTTTAGCATTTCGTACACTTGCACACAGTTACCAACGTTTGATTACTAATTAAGTGACCTGCTTTTCCGTATTGCATTCATAGGTATGTATAACATAGTTGGCGAATTCCAAATGAACATTAGTTTTATCGCTGTGACGTGTTGCTAGTGTCGTGTCTTCGTATTTACAATCTTAACTTATAACTAGTTTATAATACATATGCCTGAGTATGGACAGTCTGTTACAATTTAATTTAACGGTTTCATTTTATTTCTATCCACTGAGTAATTTTATTGCTCTTTTCACAGTTTCCTTTGTTGATATCAAAATTGTATAATGCATCAAACCAGGACGATCAAAGTAAATAGCGTCAGGCAATAATTTATCCATTAGGCATTATCTCTCATAGTGGGATTACTTGACCGTCCAACCTCCTAGAAGCGTTTAATAGTCTCGGGAGGGTATAGGGTAGTATCCCTTACGTGGTTATAGTACATAGTATAGTGGTGGCTATCGAATTTCAAACTCATCCTTTGGCATCACAACCTTCGGATCGCTCATAACACCCAAATTCACTGTGCATAAGACGCGATTTGCCACAATCCGATCAATATCTTATGGCGTATTGGTAAATATTTAAAATCACTTTCCGTATGTAGATATACAGATATATTTATGAACGAATTTGAACTCTCCAATGCGCTTTCAAAATGGGATGCCTATTTATCATTCATGAAATGCACCAGTATAGATCCATGTACGTATATAGCGCGAGCGATTCGAATACAACATTGAAATAGTAAATGTTTTTGATCAGTCAGTTGCACATATACGTAAACTAATACATATATAAAGGTGATATATTCATATATCCAAGCGTCGATTACGTCCGGTCGGATTCAGCGCGGCTGGTTCGGTTAATTGACGTCGGCTAACCGACCGAGTCATCTTTATCGAGCGACACAGCCGATAAAGATGACTCGGTGCGTGAAACGCGTCGATTGGGATCGCGATCGAATTAGTCCCCGTTTGGCCGTGGCTTAATTGTGAATCCGATGGAAATTATGCTGCACCATAGAACGCCAGGGAATTATATTATACAATATATATAATACATACTAGTATACATACATATGTATATTAATGCATATATACACAATAGGTATATGTGTATACGTATGTGTTTTGAATAAGTTCCTTTCGATACCACAATCCCGAGCGGCTGTGCTATCGTCCTGCCATGTAATTAATGAAATATCAATTAATTTTTAATGTCTATAGGATAACTGATCTGTACAGCTTTATGCAACGTTTATTACTTCACATGTGCTTGCACAAATCATGTAAATGTATAGACATTGCTCTCCATGAATTTCATTATGTGCAATACATGTTAAATAGAATATGAATAAAATGAAAAAAATAAAATAATTGAATGAAACAATGTTGTTATTGATTTTTTGAAATTTGGTTATAGATAAAATTACATTAAATATTCGTGATAAAATTGGTGTCTGTGGTTCTCGATAAAGAGAGAAAAAAAATTGAATATCGCTTTAGGGGTAAAATTCACAGACGTACATACCCTCAAGAGGATGCGTGTGTCTCAACCCAAAACCCAACGACGCCTCATCGAGTATTCTAAACGTGACGTTGCTTCAGAAGCTGATGCTGTACTCTCTGTTGGTCTCCAAAAATGTTCCCGGGCACTTCACAAGTGAGATACGGCCCTCAAGTGACTTTTTTTTTCTTTCGTCTTTCTTTTACTTCATTTTGTTCCATTTTCCCTCTTCACATTTCAACCCTGTGCACACATGTACATAAAGACAAACTTATACAGACAGAGTATTTCACATGCTCGAGTCCTCAACCTGCGCAGAATTTCTCGTGGAAAATGGTACGATGTAGACGCTTCAATTGGGAGAGTGCGAAAGAGTGAGTGAGTGAATGGAAATGGTATCGCAAGAGGAAAAGAGATATTCGTAGCGTCTCCTCAACTCCCGAGGCCAGTGCGACCCAACCATCCTTTAATTCAGGCTGACAGGTGAACCCCATCCTGCACCCCACCCGGCAGCTATCCCTCGGGGTAAGATAGATCCGTTCCCGGGATTTCCTACGGGATCCGTGAGATCTTATATCATGGACGGCCATCTCTATATAAGCAATCCACCACTACTAGCTGCGTCTCTGCCTCTGTTGCCTCTCTACCATTTTCCCCCTTTTCCATCTACCCGTTTTGTGATATACCTAATGGCATTCGTATCTTGATAACGATCAATTTCATGATAAACATTATATACATTTTCCGCATTCCAATTATTCATTTCCGCCTTTGGCAATTTAAAGATAAATAAATATATAAATAAACAAATTAATATGTATATTCATAGTATTCAATATGTAATGTTAAATTTCAAATACACTATAGATAAAAATTATTTTCTTATCGTGTAAATGCTAATTGGCAGAAAATAATATTGCAAATGAATAAATTGAATACACATGGTAATAGATAAAGATCAATAGAATGAAGATTCAAGCGAATGCTTCGATGATTACATTTTTTTTATTCTAAAGATATTATATAAGAAAGGATAAAACTGTATGTGTGTAAAAAAAAATATTATACGTGTATAGGCTGGAAGTTATTCATAGGGAATTATGAGTCACGATTAAACTGCGTTGACAATGACGCTTATTAAATATGGATAAGCAAAGTTTTTATAGATAAATAAAGATCTTTCGTACATGCACACAACTTAGTCAACTTCCAACATTTCACTTTCATTTTATGCTATCACTTCTCCCATTATTCATTTCGCGAGGACACGCGGGCATAACTTTCTCTTTATAAATTGCAGTTATTATTTTGTTAATATGCAAATCAAATTTGATAGTCACTAGTCTATTTGTATTGCATTCACAAAATTCCTTTCAATTGGTTTATATTATTTACTTTATCGCGACAGACATTTCTCGGATAAATTTAATGAGAGATAAAGATCTTGAAGGTGGTCAGGATAAAGAGTGGATTAATATACATTGAGTGGAAAATAAAGATAACGGTAGACGTAATGATTCTTGTCCATACATCTTCACAAAGACTTCGTAGTTTTGCTTTATAGATACTTGCACGTGTACGTTTACCTCTCTAGACTTGCGGGCATTCAATTAGCCGTGATCGTTACGCCCGGAATATTTCTTGGCAAGTATAACAGCGCCGATTACGCTCCATCGTTCATCCCTCGTCGAGCGGAACAACTGTACTCACGAGCATATTATATTCTTTTACTTCTTCATCTTTATCTTTCGCTTATTTTCTTGTTTATACGCGTCATTGCATTTTGCCTTTGTAAAGTCCCGCATTTGGCACCAAATATGGTAACGCTAGAAAAATAATAATTCGAATGATTAAATATATGGCTTTCAAACAATATTCTATGTTCCACGCTCACACTAATCATAAAAGTATATATACAGCCTAGTTCATCATTGTTACACTAGGAATTTTCTGGTATTATCTATCACTTTCTAATTTCACAAGTTATAATTTTATATGCGCTATATTTTTGCATGGTGAAATACACGCTTGTAATGAAAAGGTATTTTTACTTGAGACACTAGTTTTTTTTTTATGTTTCAAAAGAGTTCTGTAATTCCATACAGCTTGCACTCTCAGTTAATTATTCAACATCTCCAATTACAAGAGTTGATCAGTCTTCTTCTCTTTTTCTCTCTTCTTCATTTCACACTCACTTCCTCATTCTCATTTTTTTTTTTTAGTCCCTTGGACTTAACTAAACGCACACGTACGCACACGGTTAAAAATTTTTTGCGATGCCATTGGCCTTAGTGACATTCCCGTGTCGCCGTTGTCGTGTCCACGATGGTGAGAATGAGTCGAGGAGGGCAACTGTAGAAAACATTCGCTAAGCGCGCCGGCTCATCAACGCCTTTCAAGCCAGCACAAAACTCATTGGCGCCCTTGACAATGCCATTTACGCATTCCAATCGTAGGTGAAGAAACTCGTTCAGGCGTGTCGTATACACTCCCGTTTTTTTTTCTACTGAAGACATTTCTTGTGATTCGACGGGTTGGATAAAAGTGTATACGTGGCTTTCGTTTAAATGAAAAAAAAAAGAAAAAGAAAAGAAACAAATAAATAAATAAAAGAGTAGATTGGAGAGCGTTTAATAGCAATCCATAGCGGTGGAACTTGGGATGTCCCAATGTGCCGAAATCCTTCGCATCTCTCATTCTCGCTTGACACCCCTTACAAGAACGCTGTATGGGGGCCCACGTGTATTTCACTCATTTCTGAAGGAACACCAACAGCGTTCGTTGTCCCGCACTCTTCATACATTTATTTATTTTATTTTTTCTTTATACACATCTGTGTATTTATTTATTTTTCTCATATGTTCGTTTTACACTTGTCAAGATTACATATAGTAAATTCGTCGATAGATGTATCTCATTATAAATACATTTAATTCCTTTGAAATAAAATAAAAAAATTAAACAATCAAATTTTTCATGAGCGGTAAACCAAAGCAGTATTTTCATTCATATTAGTGAAAAAAAACCCTGTGAAAAATTGGAGTTATCACAGAAAAATGCAAAAAAAAAGGAAATAAAAAAAAAAGTTTGAAAGAGATGAGGAAAGAGTGTTGGGTATTGCTTTTGTTGATGTGGTGAATAAGAGAAAGCAGGAGAAATGCATACGCAAAGTATCGTGGTAGACACAGAACGATGAATATCGTAGAAGAGATGAAGAGGAGAAGTAAGGGAGGAATGAGTAAAAGGGGGACGCAAGGAGGAGGACCAGCAAGGACGGTGGGTAAGCAGAAGAGCAAGAGGGGTGGGCGCCCGCAGAGATTTATGACAGGCGTTAAGCAGTAATGAAATTGCTCGTTGCTCGTTCCTTGAGGGGAGGGAAGGGGTGGGAACTGAGAGCGCAGAATATCGCAAGGGTGAGAGACGCAAGAATGGTATTCATGTAAATATACATGTATTTATATGGATGTGTATGTGTATATAGAGGTGAAAAAAAGGTAATAAAATGAAGGATGAAGAGAACGAAGAAAACTGCGCTGGGGATTCATTGGTGGTAGGTTTTGTAATACCAACAATCACATGGTGATGCAATTACCTTTACCAGCTGTGTAGTATAGTGATGCGTTTGGTGTAGACGATGACGGCATCTTCTGAAGACCTTTAATCGTTTTGTGTCTTCACGTTCATTTTGCGTGTCGTAAACGACCTACAACTTTAATATACAACCTATCGTTGGGCAGCCACCTGATGACGCACTTATTCCCAACGTAAAACTAATATCCATTGAATTGTTTATTCGCAAATTTTAAATGGAAGAATAGCAAAAGTAGAAGATTTAATGATGTAAAAATAAATGAAAATAGACGGAGTTAAATATTGACATGTGTTTTCAGTTATGAAAAAAATATGGACGGATGTAATCCAGCGGTGTTTGCTACCCTCCGGATATCAAAGATTGTGGGAGAGGCTTTTGGAAAAGCGAGAAATATTATATGAGGATAGGAGAAAAATGTTTATAAACGAGATATAGGTATAGGTTGAAAAAATTCGCCGTGCCAAATGAAATACATATCCGTATCCGACCGCAAGCTTCTATTTCCGGTCGGTGCCGTCGGAGGGCCACTATATTTCCGGGACATTTATCCCAGTTTATTTCGGTGGTCCAAGAAGCGAAATGGGTGGTGCATTTACACAACTGAGAAAGAGTGAGAAAAGAAAGAACGGAATGGTGTAGAGGGTAAGAGAGGAGGTTGATATATCGTGTTCCACGATGGTAAGTGGAAGGAAAGAGGATAGGTCTTTTCTATCAGTTTGAGAAGGAAACCAATAGATTTAACTCATTGATAGCAACGTATTCCAGAGTAATATATTTAGAAAAATGTGCGATGGTTGACTGTGAACGTATAAATATTCTTGTATTTTTCATTTGAATTGTATAATGATAAAGAGAAAAACATTTCTTGTTGGTATTGGTCATGCGATGATGAATGCAAATAATGCTACATTGTTTTCGGTACATCTTCCAATTTACCGCAGTTTCTTTCTACACAATGAATGCATTATTTGTCGCACAAACGCCTAGAAGACACGACAAAAGATATATTTTGTGACGTGGTACGTTGGATGAAAGAATGTAAGAATGGCAAAAGGAAAGAATCAACGAGTCAGCAGCCGTATAAGACAAGTTGGAACGGGAAAGGGGAAGACGAGAATTCTTCCCGTGCATCGATCTAAATGTCTCCCTTCATAGTAGCACGCTATATGAAAGTAGGATGAGAGACACAGGTGCTTCTCGGCGTTGGAGCTTAGTGTCTGAATCAGCTCCGGGGACGCACACTCAAGTCCTGACATGTCTCGCTCGAGTTCTACATTTCTAAACTTGAAAGCTGACTTGATATTCTCTTTCTAACATTTACTTCAAGTTTCACACACAAATATATTTGCTTTACTGTGTTACTTGGTTTTTCTTTTATTTTTTCTTCTCTTTTTATTATTTTTTCGTTTTGTTTTTTGTTCACATAATCGATAAATGCGCAAAGTAAATCACTGGCTGTCGTCACATGACAAAAGTAAACAGTATATGGACAAAGGTTAATCGGACGTTTGATTTCTTGAAAAACTGTCCTCGATTTCAGCTACGTCATGTCGCCTGTCGCTCAAATGAACCACGGGGTATCTCAGTTATATATACATTGAAAACAAACGAAAAGATCGAGAATATATATAGACATATATGTATGAGTAGACAGAGATTCTCTTCTCTTACCTCACCTCGTGAGGACTAAAAAAAGATCGGCGACAATTACGGGATGCCTGAAAGATTTATAGGAAAAGAGAAGTCTGTGCGGGCACAGACAGAAGTTTTGCGTCTCGATGAAAGAGATTGAGTCTCCACTTCTCTCTTTGCAACCGTGAATAAATTAGAATTCGAGTATCTTATGTGATGTATAATGTAATGGATACCTACGGACAACGCGGTGCCGCCGGCAGGACCGCCCGGCTGATTAATTATTTCGGTTTTGAGCATTGGAAACTAACAACCACAGGATGGACGGTCAAATTCTCAACTCCAACTCTGTTTCTCTTTATCTCTCTTTCTGCATCCATAGTCTTTTCTCTGTTTATATTCTTCTACTCTTTCTACATCTCATCGACTTCTTGGAAGACAAGAATTCTTTTCGATATTTGACGCTATCGCTTTATCTTCTCTATTTTCTTTTATTTTTATTATTTTTACAGTGTTTTTTTATTTTGGATTCTACGATTCTTAAATATTTATGAACTAATCGACGACTAATTGTTTCAAGAAAAAAAATTGACTCTTTATTTTATACACAAAGTATATATCTGTATTCAATATATTTTTCATTATTATTCTTTAGTATATACTCAATGACCTTTCATTCGACCTTTATATCCTCAGTTATTCTTACGATATTATCCTCGGGTAGACACAAAAGTACGGCGCGCGTGTTTTTACGAGCTATCTATGGAGGGTTCCATGAGAGCTAACTGAGAAATGATGGAGTCACCAGTAAAACAGAGATAGGAAATTGTGAGAATGGTTTAAAAGAAATGAAAGTGAGAGAGTAAAGAAGTTGCCTCATCTTCGCGAAGAAAATAAGGAGTCAAAATAAATGGGCGGCGACGACGATGAGGACGGGGCAAGAGGTGACGGCCACCCGAAGAAGCACATGAAGATAAAGAAGAAGACGAAGAAGAAGGTGGAGAGAAGATGAGAGAGAGTCTTGGCGAACTCTCGGAGATCATATGCCGCTATAACAGTCTGCCAGCTGGCAAAAAAGTCAAATACGAATGTTCCCACATCGCTATGCGATGCTATGTTGATGGCGTGTCGCTGTTTATTTTCAACTTGCTGCATACCTGGTTACATCTTTGAAAAAAACAACGGATCCACTTAAATGTTCTTGGCTACGATCCGAAATCGTATATACTTCTTCTCGCGCCTCTTGTATTTTCACACCCTTTTCACACAATCAACTATGTCGAGTTGATACGCATATACATATCAAATAATGACAAACAAATTTACTAGCTGAAGAAACAAAATAATCAGAATGATTTTAAGATGCAACTTATATCAGATAATTCTATTTCTCAACGTGAATCTCGATTTACCAGTCTGAGAATTCTCTAATGGCTTTTATTCGTCCTCTTTTTTTTTCTTTTTTTTTTCTAAAACTCATGAAATTGCCACAGTATAAATCGTACATATAACTACTATACATACATGCATACATATATAACCACGTATATCTATACATACATATTCGCGCAATCAGTTTTCGTGCCTGAATGTGAAAACGTTCGCTTTAAGATGCAAACGTTTTCCACATTTTATACGGGGATATATTCTAACTCCTTCGGCTTGGTACAATCTTATCGGCGTTCTGCCGTGACTCGCCCTTCCTTTCTACCTTGGGATATAACATTGTGCCAGTGGATAGAGAAAAAAGGAGTGAACAGGAAAGTGAAGGAGAAAAAGAGATAGAACCAGCCAGTCAGGCAATCCCTGATCCACGTATACTCGCACCCCCGGAGGGTAAAGAGCCCACCGAATGTGTGTGTGTGTGTATATATATAGAAGCTTGAGAGGGACAGCTCTCTACTGAGAATGAGCGAAGTAGAGCAAGAGCGAAAAAGAAAGAGAGAGTGAGCGAGATCGGTCTACCCCCTGGCTAGGTAGAAGGGGGGCTCGTGATAACGTCATGCTCTGACAGAGTACCGCTGCTATCGCGCCACCACACGCCGGCAGAGAAACAAAATGGAACCGACGGGCGACCCCTGCAATACATATATAATACACGCCTGCGTCTTTGGTATAATTTTACTCCCCGTTTCATTTCTTTCACCCATATTTTTTCTTCTCTGTTCGTCAACATAAATCCAATGACCCTTTAAATGGTCCAGTTCATTCAAAAATACTCTCTGTATTGTATCGCGTGCAATATTACTTTTATATTTATCATAATAAATTAAATGACATTGTCTGTGATGAAGGTGAAAAAATTAATATTGTTTTTCAACCGAAAATATTTTTCGTCTATTTCAACTCTGCAGACAATCGATATGATGCCAATGCATCTATATGTATACGCATTTCCGGTTCTGTGGAATACAATGTGTATATCAATTGATGAAAATGCACACAAGGTCATACGGGTATTCGCACACGGAAATCCGGATCGGATTCAGCACAGTTGAGCACGTGCGTCGATGATGTCTACTGGCCGTGCAACGGCTGTAACTCGCTTGTGAGCATTTGCTGCACGTGTGCTAGCATATAAAGCTACGCGAGACCCTCACCATCATCACTATCGCACCACTAGTTCTCCTGGCACGACCCAATCATCATTATATACTTCGTTGTACTGCTGCACTCTTCGACCGCATCGGTCGTTTGAACCAAATGTGAAACAAATGGTGCTCACTCATATATTACACATTGAATTCACCTACATCACATGAGTTCATGATAAAATAGGACTGCTACGATATTATAGCCGTTGATTGTGGAATTTATTTTATGGATCGCAGTCGTGGATAGGCGAAAAAATCTAAGAGAGGAAGGGAAAAAGAAAGTATGAGAATTTTTAGTTTATTTTTGAAGAAATTTTTTTGAATGAAGAAACAAAAAATATTTTGGAGATTATATCACCGAGCATGTTTGGGACCGATACATACAACCTACCGTATTTAGTGGGTTAATGGTAATGTGGAACAAATCCAAAAAGATGGAGAAATAAAGAAAGAACGCGAAATGGGTGTGGAAAAGAGGGACGGTTGTATAAAGTGGACATGAGCCAGCGTTGTAATTAAAACCGGAATGTTAATTGCTCTTTGCATTACTGAAAAGCGGGTTATGTAGGTGGAAAAGCTAGTGCCACCCTCAACTGAAACTATATAACTGTTGTCGCGTCTGCGCTAAATGTCCTGTAAAAATCATCAAGAGAGCTTGAGTGAAATGAAAATAGTATAATGATGCCCATTATCTCTATTTATTAATTGTAGCCTCATAATCATATTCTGATAGAATACTATTTCACCTTGCACAAAAATAAAAAAAGAATATACTAATCCGAATTAACATTAGATGAATATAGTTTATTGAACTCTTTATTATGTCACTATACATTGGGCCTGATATATTTCTATTTACTCAGTTAATAGACAAAAAATAGAAACAAAGAAGAGACAGGGCGTGGCATTGAAACGCATTTCGAAGGATCGTAAATATGGGCCCACTATTTTGAGGGACCCAAGGGAATGATTTATAGAAACATATAACTCCCCTGAACAAAGTTTAGGTTTGTTGTTTGGGACTCTATAAATATATACACACATTTCTTTTTACTCATGATGTTCGCCTTGGGTTCGCGCGAAACGCGACGACTTTGTGTCGATTTCTCGGCATAAAACCTGCAAAAGTTGCGGCAGGGAAGTCACAGGGGTGAGAAAGAGAAATGGATATGTAGAAAGAATGAGAGAAGATGAGGTGAAACGAGTCCCAGCAATTCTTGGGACCGACCGCCGGGACCGATGATGTGCGCGCGCACAGGAGAGACTGCGCGAAGGGCCGTGGCATCATGGAATATTTAATTACAGCTTTAACGTCTGAGCGAGAAGAAAATAACGCGGCTTATACTCGAATAGCCATGCCATTGGCGGGTAGGGAAGCACACTGCTCTGTGTTTACCTCGTACTTCTAATTGCTTGTGGAGCTGGGGAGAAACCTTCACATAGCCGGCCATTATACAACGAATGGTAGAGAGCCCGTGTACAAGGGGATATGAGCGAATAGGAAGAGAATGAGAGAAAAAGAGGAAAAAGATCGCGTATCTTGCGCGCATTCACTAGCGCGCAACTAAGAAATGCAGACAAAAATTATTTTAACCCTCGCTTTGTATACGTTGTATTAAAGTTAATATCTCGGTTATTTTATTTTGGTTTTTTCATCATAATACTACCATTCAACTTTGATTACAATGTAAACAATTTTTATTTCTTCATTATTTTATTTTTTATAACATCGTAATTTAATATTATTACACTGTAATGAATTAAAAAGCTTTTAAATATTTATTATGTTAATTGCACTCATTTAATAGTACAATGATTTTTCTTAGTTTTTGAAAAATTTTCATTGCATGTATTTCAAGATTAAATTATTGACCGAACGTAGAGTGTACACCATGTCAACCATATACTCTGAATGAATCTACTTCCGGTTCGTATAGTTACAGACATGAAAGGGTGAAAAGTAGCCGGGTGTTATGTAGCATACACGAATGGTATACATATATTGCAGTCGAGGGAAAAGGGTATGGCACAAATGTATATGTATTCGGCCATGTTGGCACAAGGTGGCCAATGGCGGGCAGAGCACCTGCCTCTCGGTGTATTCTCTCGCGTGTTGCTTCACTCGACAATGTTTGTGTGCACTTTGCGCACAAGGCGTATACACCAACTTGGTGAAGGAAACGCATGGCCAAGCATCAGCGTTCAGGGTGCTTAAAAGAGGGTGGTACGTATAACGTATACATATATATGCTTATACCCTGGTGTCTCGTGCCCGGAAGGCGGACGTTCACGGGGCGTTTCTACTTCACACTTTGTTACTGCTTCTAGTCATTCATTTATTTCACATTTCAATAACATTAATAAGAGTAATAAAATAATTATTCAATAATATACATGCATACGATGAAATATCTCATTTAGAAACGAATAAAAATTTGTATTGTGATCTAGAACGTGCGGGCATGATATATTAAATTATATCAATGTAGTATATTTCATCATAGTTGGAAAAATTTTTCAATCATCCAATTTTAAATTCAACCTGAAATACCTCTGCAAATAAATATGTACATTATCATTAAATGTTATTTTTGAGAGAATTATAGTGGAGGCCACGAGTATTTCTTCAATATAATGCGCCTCCCCACGACGTTAAAAAATAAAGAAATAAATAAATACCTGGTATGGGGAATGAACATAAGGACTTAAAATCTTCATTGCGGTCAGCCGTTCTTCGTTCAAGTAATCATTCTACCTCATTCTTACTCTCTTACTCTTTACCCGGGAATATTTATCCTATGTGATGTACCTCTATATACCGCTTCACGTTCTCTTCCATCGCGCCACAGTCGCGCACTCACCTCGTCGTTGCGTCGTACCACCCAAGGGCAGCGATGCGTGCACGTGAAGGTCGAAAACTCTTTCTCGCTTGTCACCTTCACCTTCCTTCTCACGTTCGTGTTTTGCACATGAAAGCATGCCGGTCTACGCTATTTGCGAGCTGTACTTGCTGCAGATATTACACGTATGTATGCGCGCACATGCACGCATTTATGTGCCGACACTGTAGACACTGTATAAATACATTGTATATATACATTCATATATGTACTTTGGTTTGCGGCCGCGTGTACTCGAATTTCCCACGGCGTTGATTATACGCGAGAGTTTCTTGGGGTTGCGTTCCACCTTCATCATCCTTTACCATCGACGTTCTCATTTCTACTTCTTTCTCTTCCATCTACGATGAACGCGCGGGCTCATTTTCTTTGTTTGGGACCGCGCAAACACGAATGAATTCCGTCCAACCGGCCTCACTAGTCTCAGTCCGTGAATCCTGACTGATAAAAAACAAGAGTGGCGTTCCGAGGCGTTCACCATCAGCGCCATCGGCAACGCGCCGATTAACCATCACCACCGCGTATACATCTAAAGCATCGTCATCATCTTCGTCGTCCTCACATCGTCCCTTAACACTTTGCCAAGTGCGAATACTTTTTAAGCTTCGGTCATTGTATATATACGTGCCTTAGTATTCTCTTTTTTCGTTTTCTTCTTCTTTTTCTTCATCATCATCTTCTTCTTCTTCGTCTATACACGTTTCCGTCCACCATAATAATTCCCTTGGCAATTTTTATTTAGTCGCGTTTCATTGCCCGACGATGGCCTATGGGCAGTCGGCACGGTATGTTATTAGCGTCTGGTGCTGGCCGTTATTGCCCTGGCTATATGCCTGCCCTCTCTTCTTTCATCTTCTCTTTCTCTTACTCTCTCACTCCGTTAAAATCGACCTCACTACAATTCACTCTATCTCTGTTATACTCCCGCTGGAATATTGCGCTCGTTAATGCAAGAGGTGGAGTGCGAGAGAAATAGAAAGAATGAAAAATATGAAGAGAAAGAAGAACGAGAGTGATTGGACGAATGAGAATCCATCCTGGAGCGAAGCGGTCGATCCGCCATACTCGCTTTGTGCCGCTTTGAGGGCCTCGTGAATATTCCTTTTCTTATATTCATCCCGCGCAAGCATGTTGCGATAGATGCAACATGTATATGTATTATACAGTTTAAAAACTCATGTATTATATAATAGTCGTGTTCGAATGTTAAATTCTCATCAAGGAATCTAAAACAAGTCTTTGTTTTATAGTACAATTAAATACGATTCAAGTTTTAATTAAGTTTAGTTTGTTGGTTTTCTTTTTTTTTCAATGAAAGAAGTTGTATATTAAATTTTTCGACCGTGGTGAAAGAATAAAGAAAGAAAATTATTATACATTCATATTTTTATAGTAATTATTTTGTTTATCATCCTGTCAATCTTCTGACTGGGTGAAATCTGATGAAGCGGTAGGAAATAAAAAAATATTGAAAGTACGGAAAAACACGTGCTGCATGTCTCAACAAACGGGCAAGAAAGCTCGTAAAGACACTTTACTGCCCTGCTGGCCGACTCTATCTCTTCCTCTTTCTCCTTCTCTTTTAACACTGGCACGTTGCGGAGAGTTACAACGGCCCCCGGTGAACGAGAGTGATTGATACCGAAGGATTGTGTGATCATCCGCCATAACTTGAAGCGGGTCTGTGTGTAGAGTGGTTTCTTGATGTCGATCGACTTGAAAACACACGCCCGTTGTTCTTTTACAGCGTATATAAAAAAAAAAATAAAATAAGACCTTGACCGACTGACATACACACAATTCACAGTTGCACTATTTTACGATTTCAATATTTACACATTCTTTTCCACAAAGTAATTCCGACAAACGGAATCAATATCAAACCACACACCAGCGTTTATAATTCATATGGCGTTTGATGTGAATTTCAAAGAGAAGCAAGAGAGAAATTATTACTTCACTTGATAATATAGCATGTACTATAATTTCATACAGCAAAAGGTAAAACATAACATGAGCTGATCTCTGTAATAATTTGCCAAGTGGATAGAGAGCAAAATAAGAACGAGATAGAGTTGCTTTTGGCATAATGCATGCAAATATGACGTGCATGGATAATTGCACGAGTTGCATCTGCATGAGTGTGTTACATACATATATAATCGTGATGACGCGATGGTACTAGGTCCGGCTGGCTTGGCTTTGCCCGGCTGGTTGGGGTTGCGGTAGCAAAGGGTGTCACCACCCCCTTTCTCTCTCCCTCATTCACTCTGGCTCTCTTTGTCTCTGCCTCGCTCAACTCTGTTCACCATTTCCCTCGTACCACTAATCAAATTCAAATGCATATACCCAACACCCAGTGCACACACGCTCTTCGTTGATGAAATTATGGTCTACTGCACTCCGCGCTTCTCTCACTTTCTCTCTCAATTGTTCTCGCTCTCCCTCTTCCTCGCAGTTCGTCTGTCTATCGTGTGTTGTTCGCATGTACATACATGTATGTTATTTTCAACTGTGTCGAAATCGGAAAGCCCCCAAAAGTCCAATGAAATATTTTAGGGAATGGGTAATGGCTAGCATCATGTTGTCGTTCCATGTTTGGATGCAGGGTATAATCGAAATTCGTGAATTTTTGTGGTTGTTGATGGTCAATGGAAGAGACAAAGATTTGTCATCATCCTCAATATATGCATTCTATATAGTAGTATATGGATGTATGAACTCATATGTATCTATATACTTTGTTGAAATGTCGGTAATGCCTGGGTATCGACCGAACGATGCAGTGAAGCATATAATGGAGGATATGGATGTATATGTATGTATATACACAAGGAACGAATAAAGGGAGGAGAACGTGGGGGTATAGACTGGTGCACTTGCCGCGGGAGCCAATTATTCGATACGCCGAGCACACGGCTATACGTGCCGCTACTATCTCTTCGGCGCATCGAGTATATAAGCCTTTGGCCATCCTCATTTCGCCTGTTTCGCCATCTTCCTCTTGCCTCCTTATCTGACCCTCTGTCTTTTCCATTCTTCTCGACTTATGGACGAGAAGGGGCGATCGCACCAGGTTGGAAAAAAAATCTATACATATACACTGTGTCCGTCGAGAAGAACGAAAAGAAATTGAAGAAAACAAGTGCAAAAAAAAATGTATGTATACATATAAATATATGAAGCGCGTTGAGAAAGAAGAAGAGCAAAACGTCGCCTGGAGGCTGAGAAACTTTGGCTCATCGAGAGAAGAATCTTTACTAAAATGCATATACTCAACGATCGATCCTAACGCGTGTCCGTTTGGATCTTGAATAAAATTCAGAGTTAGTAAGAGTAAGAGATGGAGTAAAATAAATAAATAAATGAATAAAGCCTGTCTGCAAGAGGTGCGCGATGAGACGGCTATTACAATACCAAATGTCCC
Organism: Microctonus hyperodae; assembly: GCA_030347285.1. Classification (NCBI taxonomy): domain Eukaryota; kingdom Metazoa; phylum Arthropoda; class Insecta; order Hymenoptera; family Braconidae; genus Microctonus; species Microctonus hyperodae. Next base: position 2,838,542 of record JAQQBR010000001.1, read on the forward strand.
ACGGACGATGCCGATGGTTGGACAATGGGCAAAAGCCTTCAATTGTATTGAAATCCCCGAACGAACAAATGTGCGGCCAAATTCGTCAATAAATCTACAAGTCAACCATTCGCTTCAACTCTCTAGACTCTCATTCTCTCTTTCTCTGCTCTCACTTCACCGTTCTCTGTCCATCCACATTCAATTCTATACACATTGTGGACACGTATAAGCGCGCAAAGTGCCACCATCGATATATACACATCGGCGTACATGGAGTTGTCGATTGTGGCTGCTGATGGTGCTGTGTGTACTGTGAGGGCCACAATTCTTTCGCGCTCACGGCGTTGGTGTGTGCCCAATAATGAGAGCCGCCATTTTGGTTGCTATCAAGACGCCAATTTGCTGAAGCACCTGGTGAGCGTGCAAGCCCGCAAGGCACTCGCGCGGCTTCTCAACATAACCATATCCCTCAAGTTGGATTGGTACCCGCGCACGTAATTGCGCGCGGCAAGAAACGAAAAAGAATACGTTGATCCACCGCTTCAGATCCCGAATTATAAGAGTGACTGTAATTGTAAAGGCATTCCCAATCTCCAGTGTTCATCTGCCACCACACTTAATTTTTCTTCAACTGCGTGCACACTCTTTTGAATTTCTGTTTGTTTTTTTTCAGTCTCCACCATTGCCAATAGTGCTCACTCGTACCATTCTAAACGTTAAAGCGCGCTTGCGACCTCTTTTAAAAATACATATGGGTGGTAATATCGTTTCGATGCGCTCTGTAGGACACGACTCTCTTGAGAGTTGACGGCGATCGTTTTCTAAGAGCTTGCTTATACAATTTTGATAACCTTCTTGCTATCCCGATTCCTTCCATCGCTCGGTTGAACCTTCTCTCTATATACTATCCACTCTATATAAACCTACTTCCACTAAGCCAACTGCCCCTTGCTTACATTCTCTCACCCTTTCCACTGGCATTACCACCAAAGCAAATGCCATCGAGACCATTTGCTATATTTCCGTTATATCTATTCGCGGCATTTCCAATCATTGTAAAACCCCGACAGAAATATAAAACCATAAACCGATCGGACGAATGATATAGATTGCTATATATAATTCAAAGAGATCAAATACATACGGCTTATTCACATATGTGTATACGATTCACTACATTGCTATTTATCTATATATTTTATTTTTATATTGTATATGTACATGTACAATAATGGCGACGATGCGTTATCTGAAAATGGTTTTACAAGGGCGACATCCCATGGTGTACATAAACTTAGCATACAGCGCGAAGCGTCCAAGGGGTTCTCCATTCCTCTAGTATCCGCCCACATGTGTGCAGGATATGTCGCACTATGTCTTCCTCCCTTTGATATTGTTGCTCACTCTTATGCGAATTTCAGAACGGATTTTTCAAACGACCTTGTGTCGTATCTCCTAACCCTATTCCATTCTCACAGTTTTTCTTTTGCTTTTTTTCTTGCTACTACTCCGGTCCCCCTGTTGAAACAATTGCTCCTTACGGACACGTAAAAATGTCGAATCGTACCATACGAAAGTACAACAAGGCTTTATACAACTCTTATTTCATATACGAAAATGATTTATTTCAAATAATGGGTTTACAAATTTCAAAATAATTGACTTTCCCGACGTATAATTTTTACATTTTTTTGCTTTATATCAAATGAAAATATGCGCCATCAACAATAAAAAACTTTGCATACAAATTTTTTTTTAGGCCGGAGAAAAATTTTTTAATTTTTCTGTTGATATGAATATAGAAATATAGAGCGTATAGCAATAATAGACAAAGAGACAAAGGTTTCGATTGAATCACAAGGCACAATGTGGAGATGAAGAACTCAGCGGATTATATATTTATATGTATATATGACATGCGCGAAGCCCAATCAAAGAGAGACACTTCTTCACTCGCTCGGATGATCTGCATGTCGTGTCATCCGTTTCCTTCGTTTTGCTTCCTGGGAAATGAATAAAGCCGGGGTTACACCCTCCGGCTGGGACGAAACACCCTACCTCGATTGAAACAACAAAGCCTCTGTATATAGCGCGCTGTATATCATATATATACATGCATTGAAATATAAATACACCTTGTGCGCGTGATACCGGAAAGCTCGGGCGTCTTCGACGCGTCGAGGTGACTGGCGCACGTTCTATTAACAAGTTTCACTGATACATATTCTGATTTATCGACATATTTGCGCTACAGCACATTGCTCTTGTTTACAAGTCGTTGTAAATCCAACAACACTCTCAAATTTTCATTTATGCACGTATACAGAAATTCCTGTTGCTATTTGATGGTAAAATAATACAAAACATTTTTTTGTTTCTATTTATCAATTTATTTTCATCAAAAGTTTTATCTCTCAATTTTTATTTTCACTAATAATAATTAATTATTGTCATTTTATATTATCGCTCACGTGTACTAATGATTTGTTTATTATTTTTGTTACAGGTGAGTCATAATTCTGGTCATAAAAGTGTGCTGAGATTGAAGGATCGATATATTAGCTGAAGCAAAAAAAGTTGGTTATTCAGTAAAGATATAAATTTTATCATACTTTTATCGCGAAAGTTCATTGATTTTTTTTTTTTACATATTAATTCAAAGATGCAAAATTCTTTCGGTATCCTTGCACTAACAAACAAAAACTATTACTAAATGATAAATAAGAAAAAAGTTGCAATAATAAATGTGGCATTGGAGACATGTGAAATAATCGTGGGAATCCCAGTCCAATATTTTTCTCGACGACCATTGAATCTTCTTATCCAAATGCAATCAAGTATACGAATTTTGTGGAGACATCCCCACTGAATGTATAACGTTTATATATGTCCCCTGCTATTTCTGTACCGACACGCATTATGGAATAGAATGGAAAGAAAAGCGGGATAGTAGACCATAGGCAGAAAGAGTAGACCTCGGAGGCCCATAACCCCATCAGACCAAGTCCCAAGGGTGGTATAACCCGGGCATTCCCGAACCCGACGTGTTCCAACTCGATGGCTCCTGCGGTCTCGGCTTCCACACGTGTATCTATATACCTTTACCGCCATATTCCTCCCACTCTCACTCTATGCTCTCTCTCGTTTGGATCAGAAACTATAGATAGATGCTATATGTGTATAAATATATACGTGCATATACCTATAAGAAGGCATTCAAGCCTGAGAATAAAATGAAATCGTCTCGTCTCGTATGGTATCTCCGACACGGTTATTAACTCGCGCCCGTCACGAAGAAGCCATGGTCTTTCTTCACCGCGCGGTCCAGAAAATTTCTTATTTCTCCCTCGCACGCCACTGCGTATATATACCACCTTCTGGATTGTCTTTGATCTGTGCGGTTCCCCCTCGTTCCCTGACGCTTTTTCGCCTATAATTATTTTCATGTACAAAGTCGCGTGTATTCGGTCGCGCAATATCGCAGTGACCAGTATACTTTCTACATATATGACAACAATGACGATAGTTGGTGGATTCAACGATGACGATGAGTACAGAAGAGTATATAAGAACGTAAAAAAAAAAAAAA